>VZRO01008028.1:188297-235150 GCA_013397915.1 Daphoenositta chrysoptera | reverse complement strand
CGGGCCCGCGCGCTCGCCCCGCCCACCCGGCTGCTCATTTGCGTAACACCCGTGGGGGGGAGACAGCGTACGGCGCAGGCCGCGGCCCGGCAACCGCCTTGTTGCAGTGGATGCCGGGAATTGTAGTTTTCTCGCAGGCGGCGCTGCGCCCGTCCGCTCGGGGGTCGCAGGCTCTGCCTGCACCCGCCGGCGCTGCCGCTCAGCGGTAACCGAGAGGGCACCGACCGCCGGCTGCCCGTGAGCGGAAACACCGGGGAGGCGCGGAACGAGTTCCTTAGCAACGGCGGCAAACAACCGCCGCCATCCTGTTTCCACGAGCGTGTAGTTCCGCGCACCTCGTCGCGCGGTTTCCCAACACTGAGGAGAGCTCGCGAAAGGACTACAGCTCCCAGCAGCCCCCGCGCCCGTTGGCAACGGCGCGCGCGGGGTCCGTGCGGCCGGAGGGACCGCGGCGGGACACGGAGGGCACGCGGCCGGAGGGGACAGCCGGGAACGGGACCGGGAGCGCCGGGAACCGCCAGGGACGGGAACCGGAGCGGCCGGGCAAGGCAGGTGTGGCCGTACGTGACACCTCTGGAAGGAAAGCCGGGTGCAGCTCCCGATGTGTGAAAGTGTCGGGTGCCCTGGGCAGGCTCGTGACTCCTTCGCTCCTTTATTTTCATATAATCATAGAATCACAGAATGGCTTGGGTTGAAAGGAACCTTAACGTTCATCTATTTCCAACCTCTTGCCATGGGCAAGGCCACATTCCCCTAGACCACGTTGCTCAGAGCCCCATCCAGCCTGGCCTTGAGCACTGCCAGGGATGGGGCATGCACAAATTCTCTGGCCAGCCTGTGCCAGTGTCCCATCACCCTCGCAGGGAAGAATTTCTCCCTAATATCCAACCTAAATCTACCCTCTTTCAGTGTTCATATTTATTAGGTCTTTATAAGTACAATACAGAAGATCAAGGGGGCCTGTGTTCTGCTGTGGACAGGGTTGCTGGGCTTTGCTCCCTGAAATTTTGGGCAAGAAGCCAGCCTTGGTGACCATTTCCTAACCCACTTTATAAATATAATACAACTTATTTGCAGAAGGTTTTGTACAGTAAGTATTTAATTGTAAAGTTCTACAAGATAATAGTTATAAATACTGTCATGTTAAGGAAAACAGTTGCAGTAGGTATGCAAAACATTGAAATACATGAAAACTAAAATTAAGATCCTCAAAGTGAACATTTTCCATCTGCTCTGTTTGAATTTTGAAGGGAGGCTTAGTTCAGCTGTTTTTAAGAAGGACAGCTTTCATCAGAGGAAATGCAATCTCAGTCTTTCTAGGCCAGGAATGTAGGAGCAGATGTAAAACCTGAAAGAACCTTTCAGGTCATTGAAACCACTCCGTACAGTTGTGGCCAGTCTTATCCTACATAATTGCTTTCAAAATATGTCCAAGCTCCACTCTAAAATAAGGTTAAGTCAGGTTCTCACCTCCTTTAACTGAAATCTACAGCTGATAATGGAAGAAAATTTCTACCTTTTAATACACAGTATGAATTTGTATCATTTTTGTCCATAGTAATTAGAGTATTTTTCTAACCAACTGTATGGAAATAAGGGTGCATATCATACCAAAAACATTTTCTTCCTATTTAGTTAAATATTTAAATGTGTGAAGTGTTAAATGTGTTAGATTCCAATGTTTTAAAACATTGACAAAAATAATAGCAACTTCTTTAATTAGAAGTAATTGGGGTTCTTTCTATTAAGAACCCCTGTATGCCCAGACATCTGAAGGCATTACTATACAACTTAATTTTCACATTCCAGTTTTTGGGTTTAATGATTGTTATTTGGGGGAAGGGGTGAATATCAGAGCATGAGAGCTCAAATTTCTTACTGCTATGCCAGAAGAAAAAGCATTTGTTACTGGTAGAGCTGTTGGAGCCTGAATTATGATTCAGCCTGAAGTAGAGAGATATTTCTCTCTGGCTCATCCAAAATCCCTTGTGAGTGGATGAACCTTGGCAGGTTCTTACCTGAAAAACAAATGATTCTCAAAGGAGCAGAGTAACAGTGATTCCCCTGCACAATAGTGCCTCTTTCTATGTTTGCCATCCCTTGTCATGATCCAACCCTGTTTTGCTAGACTTTTTTTTTTTACTTGGACATTTTTTCTTGATCATAACAGGTACCTAAATGGCTATATTGAACATAATCACAGACAAACTCTTTTTTTCAGTACCCTGAGATTAGTAATGAAAAGTGCTACTTAGGCAATTATTACTGAGTAAGATAGTGCTGAAAGGCAGAGTACAATACCACTGTGTCTGGAAATGTGATAATATTTTAAAGCAAGAAGTGAATTATGTTTGCCACAGTGGGAATCAATCATCTTGATCAAACATTCTTTTCTGACATCAAAATATGATGATATATAAAATACAAGAACTATTTTCAAAAATACATTTTTATTTTCACCATGGAAAGTTACTTTTGTGCTCGTTTTTTTCCCATTGCTAAACCAGATTAATGATTTTCAGGCCTGATAATTGCTGTCACTGGTCTTTCATACATAACAACATGTGCATGTGTAGGAACAAATGCATTATAGTTCTTGTCATCTGAACATTAAAATCGAGGTAACCAGTCCTACACATTTTCAGACATATGGGTAAGACATCATTTGAGAGAGACAAAATCCAGTCATTTCACAAGCAAAGCATCAATCATAACAAGCACTCAACTGCTGTGCCTCCAGAAACCTTGGCAGTGGCCCAGACCTCTGAAGTGCTGTGGTCACGGCCCAGCCTGCTGACCAACAGGCATTGCTTCCTTATAATTCCTCTCTGTTCCTATTCTTCTGTTGCTTTTGAAAAACAGGCTGTTGACAGCAACATGTGATGAGATTTAAGACTAAAATTTTGCTTTCTGTTGCATCTCACTGGGAAGAGCAGTGTGTTAAATAGGACCTGTATGGCACACAGGCAAAAATCCATACTTTTCTCTATATTATCTTTAATCATATTTTGTCAAGTAACCTGGTGCAGTAACCATTTATCCTTTAAGACATTTTAAGATATTTGCAATATGCAATTATGTCTTCTATATTTTTGATGTTTGTACTGTATTTTCATTTCTCCTGTCAGCTGTTCTGACTAACTGTGATTTTGAAAGCTTGACCTAAATGTTCTTTTCTACATTACTGCAGTGTAACTTCTATATGAGCCTATCACCATGCATTATACCACAACTGAAGGAGGCATGAAAAAGTAATGATTTTTTGTATTTATAGGATTCTCCATGGTGAAGATGGTCAGCCACAGAGAACTAATTGCACTAATAGTGCAACAGCTTAACAAGTTTAACCCTGAAAATCAGAGCGTGGAGGATTTCTGGAATGAATCAGCTATGATGTTGCAGGTATATTAAGTTTCAGTTCATCTTACATGGTTTACTTTGTCACTATGTGATTTTAAATGTAATGGTATCTCTTTTCTAACATGTTGTTGTAACTTCCATTGATTTTTCTTACACTGACATTTTTCATGAGTAAAGTCCAAATTTTTTATGGTTATCACCAGAAAACAAGGCAGTAAAGATCAGAGGGGTTGAAAAACTGCTTGGATAGCAACAATAAAAAAAAAAAAAGCCAGGAAAGCATCAACCTTCTAAAATGGATCAGATGGTGATAAGGAAAACTTCTGTTCCATTTCTGACTAAGCTGTTTTATAGTTTCTTATTCCTCTCTTCCTTCCAAGTAAAAGTTTCTGACAGCACCACCCATTTGTTTGTACAAATGCAGTTCAGAAGCTGAGTCACAGATCAGGTATTCTTGCTTTGAGGGCATAAGTGACTACCAGAACAGTGGGATAGAAGGACAGTGACAATAAATCACCTACCAGATTCTAATTTAATACTGCAAGTATCCAGACCATGATTTGCCAATTTGTATCTGTTCTGTCTGAAGCAGTTCCCATCCTTTCCTGACCATAGTCTGTCACCTCTTCCCATCTCTTTGTCCTCAGCATCACCCTGACTTGTGCTGAGGCAGCTAGTGGATTGAATCAGCTTTAGCAAATCACTAAAGGAAGACAGTAATATTGTTTAGATTGCTATTGTCTGTGTGTGCCATGTGTTATCAATCAGCATTGTTGGAGCCCTGATTCCACACTGCCATGTAGCTCCAGTGCTCATCTCCACTTCTGACAATAAGCTGTAAACCACTGCTATTCCAGTTAGATAGTCTTTTGCATTGATTTTGCATAAATACAAATGACTACAAGAATATAAAACCGTGGAGGTGGGGTATGAAAGCCAGGGGCTGAGCAGTGGTTCCACACCCATTCCTTGGGCACTTGCCTTCTGAAACAGTTGCCACTCAGACCCCTATTTTCCAACCCTGCCCTCCTACCTTGTAGTATTGGCATAACTCTTTGTGTATTCATATCCTGAATTACATGAGGAACTGATCCAGTTTCAAAATAATCATTTTTCATTGGGCAGAGGACACGTAAATTCAGCTACCACTGCTGCCAAAATAAATACTTATAAAAATGAGTCTTCAGATCATTGTTCTTCTCAGCCCAGGAAAGGTGATACAAAGACAAAAGAAGTAGTAACTCCATTAGAGAAACATGAATCTGAAGTTTCATAATAAACCCTTTCAAAAAGGGAAGAACAGGGAGGATAGCTGAGGCCAAAGGCAAGGCCAAAACCTTTCTCTTGGCTAATTTTAGGTCACTTATTACATAGGATTTATCAAAGAAAGTAAAAAGTAAGATCTATGTTTGTATAAAATTCACCTTTTTTTAGTACCAAATGGGTGATTAAAACTCATCATGAAACATTCACTTCTTTCTTTTCTGTTTCATAAGAGGCATATGATCCTAAAAATTTTGTAGCATTTTTGTACACATGATTTCCAGGCTTGGTGACTTATCAATTAGCCAGTATTAACTAACCCATGCAGAAACGTCCTTCAGTTTGTATCCTGATTAATACCCTGGCTCTAAATCAAGACTAGATTCATGCCTGTTTGTCTCATGACAGCAACATGACAAATAGCAAACCTCATGTTTTCTACTGACCAGAGAAAAATCAGGAGAGTCAGATTCCAAGAGACCAAATCTAAGTAATTACAAGAGAGAGCTCTATATTTATTTATTTGCCAATGCAGGTTTGCAGTGTATCACACTTGACTTTTCTACAAGTTAGAACCTTCTGTTCTGTTAAACTCTTTAATTGGTTCATAGTTTTCCATCCCCTTAAAGTGCAGTCAGATTCCAGTCATTGCTAACACTGTATGTTTAATTCCTAATTAATATCTTTAGTGTATGTGGATGGTTTAGAGTCTTTAGGTCTTCTAATGTGTTATCTGAGATGTCTTGTTTAGTTCTTTGATAACTTGCTAATGACCTCCATAAAATATCCTCTTTAGCCTATTGTTCTCCTGCCTGGGGATGTTCCTGGTGAAACCAACAATTTCAGGCTAGATTATTTCCCTCAAAATAAAAACACAGTACATACAAGTCATCCCAAACATGTTCAAGGGAGTTTAGCACCCCAGTAGTGCTGCAGGAGTCACTGTGATGCCAGTTCTGTCAAGTGCCAGATCCTCAAAATAAGTACCTCTGACAGCCACACAGGGTCACCTGAACTGCACGAGCCAAGGACACTTTGCAGAGCAAATCCTCTGTCAGAATAAAGTAGATTTTAAGAGCAATATAAGTATATGTAGGAACTGATTGAAATTAAACAAAATTACTTCTCTGAAAATCTAATAAAGGAAATGAGAAGATGGGCATCCTTGGCTGATCAGAAATTGGGAAGGCTTCAGTAAAGACTAAGAAATTAAAGGCAGAATGGAACAGAGTTGTGAAGCATCTTGACAGGCAGCTTCAGTTTTATGTGCTAGAATCAACTGTGAGATGGTAGGTGGAGTAAGTGGGTCAAATCTATGGACTAGCAGGATGAACTCAACAGTAGCATTCCAGATGGTTGATTTACTAAGATGGGGTTAGTTAAACCCACGAAAGAGACACTTATTTCAATAAAACAGAAAATTCTGAGACACTACCTTAGATTTTTAGCTATGAAGTGATACTAAAGTACTATTTGAAACATATTGTTCAAAAAGAGTGAAGAAGATGTGCACATAAACTGGTGATGATATCCTGGGGAGTAATCTGCATGAAAAATGACCCCTGGAGCTGTGGGCTTGACTGACAGGCAGGGTGGCAATAGAAGCAGTAATTGAGGAAAGAAGTAGCATGAGAGCGCTGAAGTTTTCTCTTCACACTGTTGAAATTAAACTGACAACAACGACAAGGAAATGTCACAGAGAGAGGCCAGCATCCTAGACTGAAGTTTAGGGTTCTTATTTGGGTATATGATAAATGGGAATATGTTAGGAAAGGAAGTTGGATGCAGTCCTACGGGAGGGAGTCTGGAAGGCACAATCTGTCTTGATCCAAATATCCCTGTCAACCATTCACCAGCGGTGTAAGACCATCCTTGTGGGAATCCTTGCAAATTAAAGCAGTAAAAATAGCTGGTGAACGGGCACAGGAAAGGAAGTGAAAGTGGGCAAACAATTACATTTTAAAATGAAGGGCTTTACAATATGAATGTATGAAAAAAAGAAAGAGGCATGAAATAAATCGGCTTGAAGCCATCAGGTTGAAAATGTACTTGCTTTGCAAATGATGGTAAGAAGGAATTCATAGATTTCCATATTAGATCTTTTACTAAGTATACGATCAGTCATTGAATATTCTGGTCAAAATCCAACAGGTGTCCTTTGGTTTCACTGTGCTACTGCAAAGGGGACACAGTTCAGAGCATAGTCAGCAATCAGCAAGATTTTATTTTTAATTTCGGGATGCACGTAAGGTTACATAAATAATTAAAACAAAAGTCAAAATACGTGATTATGTGAAATAGTATATTTTGGTCTTTCATAAAGACTGTGTAGAAATTTTTATATTTTGACAGTGTGCAATGGCTGTACAGTAGAGGTTTGGAATACTCTGCTAGCCAAATATTGGGTGGATGGCAGAGAAAGATAAACTGAGTTCTGTTCTATGCTCCGTCATCTTTCTATCCCTGTCCTTTCTCTTGCCCTCAAGTTTACTTGCCCAGGTCTCTTTATTTAACCTGTCCCAGTTCCATCTCTTCAAGTGGTTGATTCCAGTACTGTTGTCACTGTGCAGCAAGTCCAGCTCACCTCTTTGCTTTTGTTCTGCTCACCTCAAAGTTCTTGCACATTCAGTTCCAGTCTCTAGTGTAGCTAAATCAAATGAGAAATCTCTCTCTTCAAACTGAAGCCTGCAAGAGGCAGATGCCACAGAGAAGAAAAGGTGAGAAAGGCTCTCTTCTATCAGTTTGAGCTTCCAGACTGACCCAGCATGGCTTGTCCCAGGCTCAACCTGTATTGTAGTGAAAGCTCTGCTTGCCCTGGGCTGGGCATGGCAAGGGCAAACAGAGTATTCAGGGGAATTTACTGCTACCGTTCAAATTCACACAAAATTTGCAAATGCTATTTGCATTAGCACATGCAATTGGCTATTTTTCACTTGGCAAAATCCGTATGGATTTTCTTAAGAAAACCAGAAGGCCAAAATTTGTAAGGCACTGATGACCCCTGTGTGCCACTTTGAAAATACATCCCAAGCTCTTTACCTGCATTTCATTTGAAACTGCTTAATATTTCCAAGTAGTAAGGTAAAAACCTGAAAATTTCACAACTTTGTGTCAAAAATCAGTTACATGTATGAGGCCATGTGAGCTGCTCTCAACTTGTTCCTCTGAAATAACATGGAAGGTTATCCATTAACTTCAGCAGAAGCAAAATCAACTTCTTGATTATTATTATTTTAACTTCTTAATGCATCTTTATAACTTTATTCAAATATCAGTGTTCCACCTGAGCATATTCTCTCAGTGTAGGAAATTTTGTTTCAAGCTTTTAGACAGAAATCCCCTTGGAAAACATTTGGCTGTACAGTCTGCTTCCAAGTATATTCCAGAGGGACTGCCCAAAGTCAGAAGCATCCCCCTGTACGTGCCTTGGTGTACATGAGATAAGTGGTTTGCCATCTTTATTTGTAGGCAATTATGGCATTAGATACTGCTCTCCAGAGGTATGGTTTTCCTAGCTGTGTGTGGGATTTAGCTTTACACAGCCCGTTTACAGCAGCAATGGCTGCACTTCTAATCCCTGTGTGCTGCTTTGAAAAAGCACCCATCTTTCCCTGCATTCTTGTAATTGAGGTAGATCAAGCAGATACCACATCAAATAACCACTGGGATACATTCTTCACTTGTTGCACTTCACAACCACTCAGTGTTTCAATATACAAATAGGAAATCAGAAAATTAGTGCTAAAGGAAAAGAAAGTGAGGTTAAAGAAAGGTAAACTATTACTGTGACAGTAGTTCAGGTCTGTCTGAAGCACTGTGTGTATAAAGATAGAATGTTCTTTTGGTGTCATGGGAATGTATAAACAAACTGCTGAGTGCCAGATAGTTGTCAGTGTTTAAAACCAAGGTGTCAAGAGAGAGCATCATCTCTACAAGGCCACTCAGGAAGCAAGAAAGACATGTTCCAATCTCAGTTCCTATCTTCAAACTCCAAGTTTAGACTTCTGTATAAAAGTGGAGTTGGGAAAACTCACTCATTATTAGCCTCTTGTTTTTAGAGAAAAAGAGATTAAATATGGAAGGATTTTTAATTATTGAGTAATGGGAGATTAAAAAAAAAATTCCTCTAATTAGAATGTTATGACCAAAATCAGTCTAGAGATGTTAAACTCCATACATTTTATTTCTGCTACATGTAAACTTTACATCATAAAAGGAATTTCTGTTTATTGTTCTCAATGAATGATCAGACTTCATTTTCTTCCAGGAAGAAAACTACACTTTGAGTTGTAATTTGGTTTTCTACAGTCTTCATGTTTATTGTACTGTAATTTACAATGTTTATAATGTAATGTTGGACTAGTTTTTTACTGCAAATATTTTCAATGAAACTATAGATTCATTAGCAATATGATGGATGATTCCAAATTGCAACAAACAAGCCCTCACCTTCAATCACGAAGAATCGTATTATTCCCTCAAACCACCTAAAACCAAGTAAGTCCAGTTAAATGTTTTTGCTTCAATATTGTGACTTGCTGCTATTAAAACAGAATTCAATTTAAATTATCCTGAATAACACATTAACTTAAAATAATTCCTAAATCTGTCTCAGATCTTTAAATTATTATATATTCACATTCAAATTTACATCTGTTCCTGCTGTTGTTCATTTGAATAGCCAGATTATTTCTCTTTGTTTATCTTCCTAAATGCTTCTTAATTCTCCTTTTATCAGACTGATGCCATCCAGATAATATCTTCATTCTTGTGTACTAAACCCCCTTCTTTTTATTAAGCATTCTTCACTTCAATCTATCAAAAATTATCTATATCCAAAGTGATCTTTCATCCAGTGCATGTTGCACATAAGGATATCATTTCATCAGACCATTTATAGAAATGGACTGCATCTGTTATTTTGAAAAAAGATTACATTTTGTACCTAACTGAAACATCCTAGGTATTGTTCTTCCTTTTGACTGTTAGAATCAAGCTTTTGCTATGATAACGAGACAGATTTTAAAACAGGAGTTACCATGCAATGTTTCTGCCTTTGTCTATGCAAATAACTCACTTTATTTTCAGTGGAATTATCTGCTTCAATTAGAGTTGCAGGATCAGACCCATCATATTTACCTCCCTACATACATTCCAGCTACAGAAAAGCTCATTTCTGTAAAACCAGAACTGCCACCCCAAATTCACTGTTCTGCTCCTTTATCCCTCTCATGTTGACAGCAAGATGAGCCTGTTTATGAGCTTCCCATTTCACAAGAACATGGTGTGATTTGGCACAACTCTTCATAGTTCTCATTTGTGCTGGTTCAGCTGTGTCTCACACATGCCCACTCAACTGATTTTACTCAATTGTGAGTAAAATCCCCAAATGTCAAAAGTCATAGATTTAGTTTTAAATATGAAGACAATGTAGTGCAAGAATGATAGATTTCATGAACAAAAATCCTACTAAATTATAGAAGTGTAATGTGTGTTATTAGTTACTGACATAAATGCAGATTATGATCTTTCTAAGGAAATGATGCAATCTGAGGTTTTTTGCAGTGTTCTGGGATTTATTTTAAGTACAAGGGAAAATAATGTCAACTGTACCTCTTAGTACAGCATTGGTCAGCACTATCTGCTGAAGATGAAAAACACTAGCTTGTGACTGCAACGTAGACTGTGAATAGCAGAAGCAGGATATTTTCCTGCTTATATCCAAAGATCCCAGGGGTTTTTTCTTAGTGACTTCAGAGAGAAAGAAGGCTGGGTTCTGGTGACTGATTCAAGCCCTGGTGACGTCAGTAGGAATATTTTCTTTCATTTTCACAGCATTTTGATTAGACCCTTGGAGAGGACTAGCACTAATATCTGAAGCACTCTAAACTAATCAGACTGTATCTGCAAAATGTGCAGATTCTGCCTAGAAGAACACAAGTTCACTACACACTATTGCACAGTTCTCTCAGGAGGTGAAAGCTATTTTATCTTTTCATCCAATATTGTCTTCTTTCTAAAATGTTTGTTTCACCTAAACTATATCCTTAGCCTGAGAAGTCTCAAATAGAGCGTGGCTGATATTTCTTTCCTTTTTTGTCTCCAGAGAGAAGAGCTTTTCCCTCTCTCCTTTTCTGATCTCTCTGGCCCCTTCAAACAGGTCCCACTGTAACCAGACTTGTTTCAGCAAAGCTTGCCTTTTGCAGATATCTCTTCATTTAATTCATGCTATTTCTTGTACTAACTCATGTTGGAAGTAGTTTGTGTTCAAAGCCCTCCTTACACAGTCTCTTCTCTCCTTAAGGAAACTTGACTGATTCCCACCTACAGCTTGTGTCAGAGAGCAGGAAAAATATGTCCATGGAAGCAGGCTACAGGTATTAAGGTTTTGCCAAAAGGAAGAGGTAACACCAATCAGCACATAATTAGACAAGAATCACATTTTTTCCCCAGGATCATTCAGGATAAATTCAGATGGAATCAGTTTTTTTACAACTTAAACACTTAGTAATCAGAAAAAGCTGAAATTCAATACCATAGAGAGAACACTGTCAGATATTTGTATCTGTTCAAGATCTGTTTTGTCTTCTGATATTTTTAATATTCAGTGTAACAGAAGATGATCACTGCCTGTGTTACTTTCACCCATAAATAATCAGACCTTCCTTATGTTGAAGGGCTCACACACACCTGCACACTTAGCTAACTGCTAGTTGTTTCAGAGAAACAACTGTGATTAAAGTATACTTGAAAAGGTAAGAAGTTGCTCTGATGGACAGAATAAATGCTCACAAATTGATGTCATTAATTCTTGTTGGCACCAATGACTTAGTGTGTTGCCTGGGGCAAATCTCTTACTTGCTCCATGCCATAGTTCCTGCACATACAAAATGATATTAGCCAAAAGGAATCTCATTAAATACAATTAATGCTAGTAAAGTGTTTTGAAAACGTCATACAAAAGGTGCTATAAACATACAATCTGTCATACTGTACCATTTCAGGATCACTTGACCCACTCTTAAATACATCTCACTGACATGAAGCACAGCACAAAGTCCCACAGAGAGAATGCATTTAAGAATTAGTGCTAGAAATTACACCTGTTCAACATGTTACTTTTACAAAACCATTATTATTTCAGATACACCGATAAACTGTAAATATCCTTGATGAAATTTGTAGGAGGACACAGTGCACTTTCTATGCAGAGAGTATCCTAACTAAAGCACTGCCTTGGGTTTTGATTCACAAGATTATCTGCAGGGTTTAACCAACAACTGGCTCACCTTTGGGATTTTCCATCCAAGTGCTCCTCCTGCCCAGTCTTGTTTAGTTGATTGAGCAGTGATGAGATCACTTCCTTAGGTGACACAGCTGCAGGCTGCTCAACTATTCTCGATTTGTACATGTAGAAACAGAACATTAATACTTTCTGTGGCTGAAAGCAGATTCAACTTCTATGTTTCATGACAAGACTTTTTGGCCTGTGGTCCCCAGAATTGCCGATCAGTACTGATGTTGTGGGGCACAGATGTCCCCAGGCTGCACTTCCTGTCACCCTGTTGCTTGTCTCAAGGCCATGTAGTGGTTATGTACATTCTTAACATTGGTTAACCAAGGTAGTGGTTATGTACATTCTTGCTCAAAATGTAAGCAAGAATTAGAACTTCTGGGTTCATCCTTACACTGCTGACTGACTTGTTAACTCAGAGCAGTAAAAGTAGAGTAAATGTAGACAGGCAATTACATTTTTATGCTATAGTCTCTATTGTATTGGAGATTATTTGGGCACAGGTAGTGTTCTGTTTTTACCTGTTTATCTACTTTTGGCCACCTCCCCAAAGTACATTTGAAAAGCACAGGTTTGCCATAGCACTTTATATCAAAGTACACAGAACATGAATGCAAAGATTCTAATCGAATAAAGATCTGGAAAACAACTGAAATTTTAGCTTTCTAGCAGAGATATTTGAGAGGGTTTGTGTTGGTCTTATTTCCAACAGGCTTGACCAGTTTTACGATGGACTTTCTGTTCATTACCAGAGTTACTATGATCTGCAGTTTCTCCATGAACACCATTTGCTCAAGGGGAGCAATTGTTTTAGATTGAAAATGTCACAATCCTGCTTTCACTGGAACTACATCCTCTCTCACCTTGCCATTCAGTTATTTAGGCTTGCTGTTGCCTTTTGTGGTGAATTATTAGAGATCTCATATCAAATATGAGATATATATACATTTGATCATTTAGTGGGGGCTTAGATTTATGGATTTTCTTTGTTAGTTTTATGAAAGAACTTCCATAAATCTTCATCCAGAAAAGGTATATTTGGAATGAACTTTGTTCCTCACAAAAACCCTCAGTGCTTAGCAAGATGGAGTCCATAGTTCCCATATTTTTAATTTTTTTTGCATACTTTAAAATTTGTTCAGTCTCTTTCCTCATTTTTCCTGGTGGTGATGCACAAATTAGAAGAAATGAAACCTGGGTTTTGAGCAGGAGTAGTGAAAAAAATTTATGCTTGCTCTGAATGACAACCTGAGAAAATACACTGTGAATTCTTCTGCATAATTTTTTACATTTAAATACTAGAATGGTAATTTTAAAGTTTTGCCTTTTATTTGCTCAATCTCAAAGCCCTGTATAGTGTCACACATCAGAAAACTCACAGAGTTCCATTCAGCAGCCTCTAATAATACCCATAAAATAGAAATTATTCACATTAGGGAAATCAAGCAATCAAGAGGGTTGCAGACAGCCTACTGGACAAGGTGAACATGTCATCTGATATATTGTTCAATTGTTCCCACACCCCAGAGCTCTGGGAGAGATCATACTTTAAACATGGACTACACATTTTCAGAAGATGCACTTAGCCTTTTTTCTTGGCTTGTCTAACCTCCTTATATCAAAAGATCATTATTGTCATTTTGTCATAGCTCAGCTGGCCATTTCCAATTCATGTAATAACAAACTGTTCTGGGCCTCAGATTTTATTGCAATGTTTGAAGGTGGTTCATACTAGAAGTTTATCTCATGTAGTAGCAGATATTCCATATGTTATTTATTATGCTTGAAACTCCCTGTAAAGTTGAGGAACATTCAGACTTTTTTAAGGGATTATGGGGTAGGACCCAAAAGGAACACAGTGAGCACCTGACTCTCCTGTACTCTTGGGACACTGCATGAGCATTATGAGCGACCAGGAGCATAACAGGATAAGAAACAGTCTGCATTAAAAAGAATCCTGGCACTCACAAGTTTAGTTTAAATTAGTCATATTCTCCTAAGTTAGGTTTCAGTAGTAGTTAAGAGACTTTTCCATAGTCTCTGTCTGGCTTCTCCCCTCAGTTTAGTCTCCCTAAGTGGCACAGACTTCACTGACAAAGAAGAGGTTTCCTGAGGGAAAACCAAACTCTTACTGAAACTTTATTATACTGTTGACTAAGTTAATCATTGCTCAAAGCTCAGAGACTTCAGATTTTCTTTGCATCAACTGCTGACATTCACACATCAAGGTCTTTTAACTCAATGCGTATGTCAGCAGATAAAATGAACACTTAACATTGGAGAAAGTTACATTTTACTTAACAAGGGCCATTAGTTTGCTAGGATTGCCCTTATTTGATAGCATTAGAAGGGCAGCAGCCCTGCCAAAGGCACTGCTGTTCATTGTTCATGTTTTCCAGTTACTTCAAAATGATTGTGCTTTTTGTACACAACTATCATTTTCTTTCCAGAATACATTAATCATTATTAATTTTGTATCTCTATAGACTCTTAACGTGACAGAAGAAAAATTTGTATTGGATACAGTAGCAGGATGCACAGAATATAAATCCATATTGGATGTAGTAGTCAATGCTTTTTATGTTCAGGATGGGAGATACTGCCCAATTTCTGAGCGTAATCTCTATATAGGTAAGTTGTCTTTACAATACCAAATGTGTTTACCACAAAAGTTAAAAAAATATCATTTTAGTAGTGTAGGTCTTGGTATTATATTACATTGGAAGCATTGTCATTGTGCCTAGTGCAGTATGAAGTACAGGACTTTTTCCAATGTCCTTTTGATGTGAAGTCTAAAACCTGAAATTGTTATTTAGTCTGAACTCTTAGAGGTGTTAAATGGAATTTTACCTAAGAAAGTCAGGTAAGACACAAATGGAAAATAGCATCAGTGGCTGGAAGAAGCATCTTGGAAATTTAACTATCCATTTAAAAAATGTTCTTCAGTGATTTCCTTTTATTGTCCTCCATGCAACCCAATACCTCTGCCATTCAGATAGAAAACTGTCACAAAGCTCTGTGTGCTGAGGAGCACAGCACATCTCACAGCATGCAGACACAATTGTCTCTATCCATGCATGGGTTTCTTCATTACTGACCATCACAATGACAACTAGACTTCTGTCTGTCTCCACAAGTGAGGTCAATTATTTTCATTTTATTAGTTACTTGGTTAGAATCAGTTATGATGCAACTATATCTGATAATATGAGCTAGTTAATTAGGGTAGTTACTACTCCTGAAGTTATTTCAGGTATTGAGAAGTACATGAAAAATGAACTTAAAAAATATTTTATGCTATTTATTTAATACACACACGCTGAGGTTGATTTATCAAGTCTCTAAATAAGTTGGAATGACAAATACCTCTGTCACTTGGTTCTTTAAGTCAGATAAGTTCTGAATCTTTGTGGATATATTTAAAAGTCTATTTAATTCAAAGTGGTTGAAAAATACAAAGAAACTTATCTAATATAAATATATCTACATTTTATGTTTTAAAAGCTACTAAATTTTTATGGCCATTCTGGTTGCTTCTGTCACAGTCTGGAAAAGTACAGAAATCTAATTCCAACAACAAAAAAAAGGGAGCCTAAACTGTCAAGAATGAAATTATTAGTGTATTGAGTTTATTCTAAATGGTAATGCTTCATTGTCTCCATTTCTCCAGAGCCATGTTTTTCATTGTCTGGAGCACATAAATTATACCTTTAAGCTGAGTGTTGCTATAATTGGATTGTCAGGACTGGTCCACTCAAAAGCCTCCATTAATCATAGGCAGAGGGTAGGCACAGAAAATTTTCCTTTATCAACAAGTTGAGAGTCTAAGGTCATTGGCTTACATTTATTTAAGCTGCTTGTGATTCCCTTTGCCAAGCTGCATTGACACTTAAATGATCAAAGCTGCTTATAAAGGCTGTTGCTATGTGTGAGCAGATTTGAATTTAATAAAGCTTGTAGGAGATAAATGTATATTCTACTAAGACTGATTAAATATGTTGCTGTACTAAAGCACATGAGATTGAAGCCTAAAGATACACTGAGTTGGCTGCAGCACATTGGTCAGAATTTACTGATTTTACCATTACAGTTTGGTGGCAGCTAAAACACTGCACTGTAAGTGAAGTCTGATTGATCAAAGTGAGTGTGGACAGATGAAAGCTGATACAGGAGCCCATGAACTTTACAGGTCTACTAAAATTTCACAGTACTGACTGTGCCTCTTCCTGTATAATAGAATAGAATCATAAATCATTTAGGTTGGAAAAGACCTCTAAGAGCATTGAACTGTGTACTTGCCATAGAGGGTGCAAGATTTAGTTTTGAGATTTCATAATGTAAAACTTGATTTTATTCCAATTCAGAATAAAAACAAAGGTTACAACATTTTAGGCAAAATGGTCACTTGGGAAAAAGCAAAATAAATGCTAGAAACATTAAATTTTATGTTTAAATTTTTTGTTATCTATAATGGTTTTATGTATAATAAACTATGAATTTGTAACAGAAGAGTAAGAGCTGTCCTCTCTGAAAACATTAAAACCCCAGAGTATGTTGAAAAATTCACTATCAAAATTCTTTAAAATTAAGGTAACAGTCTAAGTTCTAGAGTATGTTGAGTATAGGGTATAGGTTTATTAGAATTGCCTGCTGCATTTTAAATATATGTTTCTTGTGATAGTTATCTGTTATCTAGCTACTTTTCAACTAGAAGAGATTGGTCTTCAGCACTTCAGCAGAATTGTGAAATCTTTGGACACTGCAAAAATGCAAAAGGTAACCAAAGTACAAAATATTTTAAAAAATAATTATCTGTTCATTGTGTGTGATTAATCAGATGAGTTTTCTCAATTTTGAGAATAATTTAAATGGATAAATTAGTGTTATTTTCTGTTTAAATTCAGAAATTTAATTAGTATTTTGTTATCACAAAACCCTTCAATTTCTTTACTTGCAGGGTGATTTTCGTATTCAGTCAAAGATCAATTTAAAATGTATTTTATATAATCTGAGAAGGTAGAATAATCACACAATTTACAGTTTATGTCATTTACAGTTGTCCCTCTAAATTGCACAATCACTTTTGCCTCTGCTCACATTCTTTCTTTGACTTTAGGCAGGAGATTTTTTTTTCCATATGCAGTGAATCTATTGAAACTTGCAGTTCCTGCTCTTTAGTGTTCTTCTTCCCCCTGAATAACCCACTGCCACTTTCATTATCAAGCCTATTGTGCTTCCATCACTTCTTCTCCTTCCCAAAAAACACTGGGTGGCTTGCAGCTATGTATGTACCAATTGCCCCAGTACAACATGCAACTGACCAAACCACTGCTGCCAAGTAAAAAGTGGGACAACAAAATTCTGCTTTCCTGTCCTTTTCTGGAGTCATGAATTTGGGGTTTGCTCCAGTATTTGTTTGCTATCTTTTGTTATAACTGTAGAAATATAAATATCTTCTGCTTCTCTTTCAAAATGAAAGTGCTAGTTATCTTAAAAGCTGTGTTACAAAGAGGAGCAAAGGGATAAACTGAGCAGCAGTGCCTTCTCATAAGCCCTGTTTTCTCAGGAAAATGAGCTAAAAATTAAATCACTGGTGACACAGCATCTGTAACCTTTGATCATCCAGATGTTTCAAAGCATAGTCCAAATACGCTGTTTGAATAACAAAGATGGAATTAAAGAGATAGGCAAATTTTAATAATTAATACTCAAAAGGCTAAGGTTTATCCTTGTAGTGATTACTTCGAATGTTCATGTGGATGCCAGTGTCTCTTTAATGAGTAGAGTTGCTTTGCAATCTGTAGAGAGAGAGTAGGTTATGTTGTCTGGTTTTAGATGGACTTACTATGGAATGCTTATTACTAATTCCATTCAGAGACAAAAATTATATATTTCATTAACAGTTAGAAAAAACAGAGGAGTGGCTGGAAGAATTATCATAATCTGGTAGACAGACAAATCACTCTGTCTAAAATGCTCTCCCAGCCCCTTCTTTGGTAAACATCTTAGACAAGAGCTACTGGATTGGATGCATCTTGAGCTCATTCAGCTAGCAACACAATTTTCCCACTTCCTGCCAGTTATCTCTTGTTGATTCCATTCATCTAGCTTTATATGGCTTAAGCATCAGTGCCCTGATGTTCTGGTTTAGATAATGTCTCCTTCCTTGTCTGGAATAACTCTTTTCTGATAGAGTAGTGCTGCATATTCCAATGGTGTGCACCTGCTATCATTGTAGCAGGTGTAACTTGGTTTGCTTAAGTATCTTGCCAGATACTCATCACCATGGCACCTAGTTTTTCTTCTCTTGCATTGGAACAGTTTCTTTGTCTCCAAAGTGATGATAGATTAAATCAATGCACCTGCAGCAGAGGATTTAGCTGCAGCATTTTGTCCCCCCAGCAACAGAGATAAAACAGAAGGCAGATCTGCAGCCTTAGCAACAAAAGTTATAAGAAATTTGGGATCAGATGCTGACCTCTAGATTTTACCTGATGACTATTGTGTCTGTGTCCAGTTAAGACACTGAAAAAATATTCACATATATTTACCTAGGACAGATTTACTTCAATTAAAAAATAAATTTAGCACATCACAGGCTAAGTGGAATTTTCTTCATCATACAGATGAACCTCATTCATGTGAATAGTCTTCAGGTGAATGAGGTTGATGTGTGAGATTTAAAACCTTTCTCTTAAAGACGTGTATGATGGAATCCATTCAACTCAAAGTCACAGTGTTTCCCTATGTTTGAAGAATGTTCAAATATTTTCATTTAGGCAGAATAACAATGCCACCTCACTTACACATGTTCATCTGCTTGAACAGAAAATCACAAGCTCTCATTCTGTAATATTAAGAATACATGCAAAAAATTTTTATGGTGATATAATTACAGAAACATAGGATAAAACACAATCTTGTAAATTTAGCATGATTATCCTTTTAAGAAATTAGCCATGCCTTGCTAGCTCAAATGTATTTTTGTATTCTATTATTCTACATACTATTCTTCCACATTTATTTCAAAATTTAGAGATTTGTGTGTTAGAGAAAATACACTGTTGAAATAAAAAGTTGAAGAGCTTTGTCATTTCTGAATTGCCTTGTAAAAAATACAAAATACATAGTGTTTTCTTTCTAGCAGTTAAGAACTTGTTTTTTCTGTTTCATGTTTTGCTTGCTTCTAAAAGCAGTTCTAAAGAACTGAGATCTCTGGAGGAATATCACTACATAAGAACTGGGCATTGTAATAGCTTTTGTGATGAGGTAGGAATAGCAATTCAAGATCAGCTTTATGGTGGATGGTGGGTAAAACCAGTCCAAGCTGGGTCAATAATGTTTTCAGGCAGTGGCTGATCTGTATGGAGAAACAGAACATGCTGTTTCTGGCAGTTACTTCCTTAACTGAAGGGTCAAAAGCTTATATTGTGAATATAAGCATTTCAGCTCTGCAAATGCCTACATGGATGTAAAGGTAATACCAGATGAGGAAATTTCCCATTTTTATTTGTTTTCTAGAAGTCTGCACAATCCCACTGTGTAAAAGTGCATTAAGAATATTATGGTCAATTTCTCAAAAGTAAGGTATTAATTCAGCCCACCTGTAAAAATGCATTAAAAAACAGTCTTTAATTATACACACTTGTCTTACTACAGCCAGAGTATGCATTAAAAGATAAACATGAGTACAATTCATTGCTGGTGTAATTCCACCACTTCCAGAAGGGAAGTGAATCTTGATTATCATGCTCTGTGAGTAGCGAAACTTTTGGAATGTTCAAGACAGAGAAGTAAGCAGAATAATGCTGTTACCAAAATGACTACCAGTGACTTTACTAAGGAGACAGAGCCTGGTAACATCCAAACAGAAATCTGAGAGAAGCTCCATTTTGCTGCTGTAAAAGCAATGACTGCTGATATTGGGATTTCCACCTGTGTCACATGTGGCCAAAGACAAAACAGCAATATTAGGGGTTTTTCCTAGCAATTCAGTTCACAAAACACAAAAGTTTCTGTTATTTTATTACCATCTGTGATAGGGATTATCAAAACTAAGATTGTGGACTTTGGCTCAGGCACCCTCTGGTCAGCAATGATGTCCAGTCATCCTGCATTGCCATTTGAAATCCCTGCAGTGCCTGGATGACCATTCCAAGGCTGTTTTCCAAGAATTCCCTACTATGATGCATATTGTGGCATAACCTCACTGTCGTATTTCTCTGGGGACTGTGACTAAGGTAGTACAAAAACAAACATCACAGTGTTGATATCTGATTGCACAGTTAACCACCCGCTGTACCTCATGAGTACCTAATAGCATTCATCAATCACATAATTACCTTTTTGTTTTAATACAGGGGGAATTGGTAGTAACCAGTACAGGACTGGTGTTGCCCTCAAGGGGCAACGGCCAGCTGTTAAATATGACAGCTAGTAATCACTGTGTGCATTTTTTGTAGTTTCATCTGTCTTGAAGAGTTAGTTGAGTTGCTTTGTGAAGGATAATTACAGCAAATATTTAGGAGACAGAGAGTCAGTGAGAGCTGAAACAATTCAGAGGTGTAGTTTCACATGGCACTGTATTAGACAACTGACTGAAGCCTCTGGGGATGGACTAAGCTATAAAAGAGGACACAGAGAGGGAGGAGTTCAGCTTAATGGCAGATAGTGAAAAAAACCTGGAGTATTTACAAGTCACCACCTACAGTATTTCTATTTCTGTGAGCTCTCTGAATACATAGGAATTTGAAACCAGTTCAAACTTCACGGTTTGCCTCATTTTAAGTGTATCAGTTCATGATCAATCCTGTATTATAATCCTGGAATACACACTTGTCTACATGGGTTTAAACCCACAGTTTTAATAAACTTCATGTATAGCCAATGTTTCCCTTAAGATGAGTACTGTGACATGGGACATGTTCATTGTAATCACACCGCTGCTGGGATAACTGGATGCACAATTTTGTCACAGTAACTGGTAGAAATAGTGTCTCTACCATGTATCCTTTCTGGTGGAAGATATGAATTCAGTCTAGACTTTTGACATTGCATTTATACATTGCAGAAGTACAATTTACTGTTAGGTGACAAATTTAATCCAATATGCATGTGCTACAGTGGAAGATCCTCTGTAAAGAAAATGAATTACTTTCTAGACCAATGCAATTAAATGCATCCCATGTCATATGCTTATTAAACTCCACAGAATCTGGAAGCATCAAAAAACCCAGCTTGTTCACAATTTAACACTTAGTTTATAATCAAGATTTTAGGGATGAAAGATCTTTTGGATGGTGTGTCGATAAGCTGACACCTGCAAATTCAGGGAGCAGCAGTAGTTTCTAGACAAGAATGGGAATCCAAGGGGGTAATATTCATTTAGTCCTGCAGTGCTGATCAGTCTTTCGACTACCAAAAGCACAGTACATTAAATTAAGGCTAAATTTGTAGGTGAATTCTTGGAAATGGTCACATCAAGACTCTGGATTTAAGGTAGCAGGTTTTCTAGATCTGTTGAACCTCTGCAGCAAACACCTTGAGTCAAATCTGAACTGTTTGTAGCTGAATTATTCACAAAGTTCAGAGGCACCTTGGGCCTGGCACCACATTTGAATTAAGAAGCCCCTTGGTAGTCCTGCAGAACTAAAAACTCAATACAAAGAACTCTATGGCTCTGGGTAAAACAACTTAAGAGGGTGTTGATGCCAAGTCTAAACTAATAAACTCTGCAAGTCTCCATTTGAAGCTTCTCAAAGTGACAGTGCACTGCTTCCCAGTATGTCTCATAATGTCAGTATTATTTAGTGGACTTTTTGCTTTTACTGTGATTATTTCAGCGTCATGCTTGTACTTTCATTTCCAAGAATTTTAATGGAAGAGCTAAGATTGAAGTTTGGAATTTATATTGCTGTAAATGATACAGGCTGAATCTGAGTGCCATTTTTCAAGAGTGTTTCAAAAGGCCATTTGAATAGTTCAAGAATTACAGAAAGGCTTTTGACCTCCTGGTGAACTGCAGTGGCAAACAAAAATTCAAATGTTAGTTGCTAGTTCTCCAGCATGTAGAACCCTGCAATGTATAAGTGTGCCAAATTTCAGTCTTCTCTTTTAATGGGAATATGCCAATTAATTAAATTTCAATAAAAGAAGAAGCCACATTGTATAGCATTTACTATAGTTTTCAGCAATTCTCTCTGCCCAGTTCCCAGGAAGCTAAAAAGAATTCAGGAATTCAGGTGCAGTGCCAGGCCTGACAGGTTTCTGGGCTTCATGGGTCATCAAGTTATAGGTTATCAGGAGTCCACCTTGGGTATATTAGACTCTGAAACTCTATTGCAAAATTATAC
Source organism: Daphoenositta chrysoptera (assembly GCA_013397915.1). Taxonomy (NCBI): domain Eukaryota; kingdom Metazoa; phylum Chordata; class Aves; order Passeriformes; genus Daphoenositta; species Daphoenositta chrysoptera. The sequence goes on along the minus strand of VZRO01008028.1, from coordinate 212,881 downwards.
TAAAATCGGTGTATTCTAGTAGTAATTAATTTTGAATAAAGCTTTTGTTTTACAATGTTTGAAGCAGATTAAAGATGAAGCAACACATCTCTATGTTGTAGCCTCTAGTTTATGTTTTTTGCCACAAAAAAATTTTTAGTGTCTATTCGTGTTTCACAAAATAGAACTAAAAGATATGGGACTCTCTACCAACTAATAAGAACATAAAAATACTGAGCATCTATGGTTGTAATTACAAGGTAAAATACAAGCAAGTTCTTCAGCAGTGTTTGTAGTGAAAGCAACTATCTTCTTGTAGTCTTATATACACCATGACTTCAACATTCATATTTAAAAGAAGCCACTTATTATTAGTTTCTTAGATTCTTCTTCAATGACTTGTATCTGAACACATGGATAAAAGATGAATGGAGTCACTTCTACGATTCCGTGTATGTAAAAGAGAACTGGATTGACCCACTGCTAAGGTAAGTAGTATTTAAGTAGCCTCTGGCCACCTCAAAGTCTAAAAGCTGGGGAAAGTTTCCCTTGAAAGCTCACATTTCTGTTAAAGTGTTTCTCCTATTGAAGTCACTCAGAACCCTTCTTTTCCACACAAGTCTTTAGCAATCCTTTTTACTTACCCAGAGGCAAGGTTGTCTCTCAGAAAAGTCCTTTCACAGTTGTTGTACATTTGCTCCCTGATGCCCCTGAAGAGATAAAACATTGTACTGTGAAAAAAAGTAAAATAGAAGGTTCAAATTATCTTAGACTCATGCCTCATCAGTCACTTCAACATCTGTATGACATTAAGCATTTGAAAAAAATCTTTGACTTCCCTGAGTTTGGCTTTATGCACAGACTTGTTTATACTGATGGTCATAAAATCCCTTCTGAGCAAATCAGATAAGCATATGAGCAAGTCTTCTAAAATTATTATTTATTTACACAGTTACAGCATCATTTAACAGCTTAAATGCTCTGAGGTGCATCCACTCATTGGTTAGGTGGTGACATGGTAGCAACTGTACCCTTGCCAAACTGGAACATTTTCATGTGGAGAAACAGTAGCTCTGCAGCCTACTGGGTCCCTTTTTACTCTCATTTTTACCCAGAACAGATAAATTACACCAATGTGGCTGCAGTCACACATCCTTCTCAATGAAGTATAGATTAACCCAGAAGATGGCAAACAATGTTAAACAAAAACACGCTACAATGTCAGCTGAAAAGGAGTTTGCATCTGGTTCTGTCATATCAAAGTCCCTAGAATTATTCCTTTCACACTGTGTAGTTTATTTTCACTTTAGCAAATGTATAACATAGATTTGGCTTGCACTACTTTGTTTTCTTCTGAGTTCTACAGGGACCACAAGGACATATTTGAAGTCAGAAATTGACTCAAAATATTCCATTGTAGGTACTGTAGTTATAACAAATGCTTACAATATTTTAAAGATACAGATAGAGAGGCAGAGATATACATCCATACCCACACAGTTCTTGCACATACACATCCATGCAGGCTGATGCTTAGGCCACTGCTTGTTCATTAGCACCAGGCTTATTGGAGCTGTCCTTCCCAGTCAGTTACACTTGGTGCAATGAACCCACGTTTTGCCTGGAAGTGGCAAATGTAAGTTATACAAGAATGTTAAAGATCAGATTTGGTTACTGGGTTTGAAACATCCTTCAGGGGTCTGAGAATGCAGTGATGAATTTAGTCAGTTCAGTAGCTGAAATTCTTTTAAATGTGTCTTTTTATTCCTCTTTCTAATACCAGTGAGGTTAATATAGAGTCTTAATAATTTATTTTAGTAGAACTTCATTATTTGCCTAAGTTACTTGCAAACCTCACCCTGTAATGACAGTACTACCTAAGGTAACAGTCATATAAACAATTTATTGTAAATTTGCATTGTCATCTGCTTTTTAAGTCCCGGGAAAGCTCCATTGAATGTGTAATATATAAGGATAGAAAATATATAGAGGAAGAATAACTGGCACAAAGCTGTCACTGTAATTAGACTGTGATACCCTGTTTGTGTTTTACCTTTAATCTGCATCTTCCTGTCAATCCTCTGAAGAAGTCTAAACCTTGCTGCAAGCCCAAATCCAAACACAGAAATCAAAATCTTCTTGGCTGCCCCTAAGGCTCACTGAGGGTTCATTTGAGAAGTCAACAAACTCCTTACATCTATTTTTTAATTAGAACTGCCTTGTGTTTAGGATCGATCTGCATGTGCTCTCTTGGTACAAGTGGCAACACTCAGACCACTGTTCACAGTCTCTTCATCTAAGTATGTTAAGTGTGTAATTAATCTATGACAGCTGCTTTTCTGACTCCTAATCTGGTCCTGCCACAAAATGAACTGGCAAGATAGTTGCTTATTCTGTAAAAACTGTGCTATTTCATCACTAGTAATCTGGATGGATACCCTCTCTCAAAAGGTGAAATAACACAGTGTAGCTAAATCCTGAGTACAGATTCATTGGTCAGTTTTATTAAAACTGAATGGCAGACAGCATTACAGAATTTGCACCAATGCCAACTTCATATACTGTGTCTAAGTTTGTATGAAAGAGAAAAACAAAATAAAATTGAAAACTTTGGTTTTATTTGAAGGTGGCAGCCAAAAGTGCAGCAACTGATTGACAAGCTCACAAATAAATTAAGTAATCGTACCACCACCATCAAGACTTCAAGAGTCACTCAGCCAAAGGAATTTAATTTAACTGTACCCAAGCCACGTGCCATTCCTCTACCTCCACCAGCACCTCTGCCAGTTCTGGCAAAAAGACATCCAGTAAGTTGATTTATTTTTTGAAGGACACTAAATTTCTTGTATGCTTGTACACAAAATATTGGCAGGGGAGTTAATAATATCTTTAAAGTAATTATAGAAAATCTACAAACTTTGACAAATTGAAAAGGACTTTGGCAATTATTTATGTTACTGTAAGTCAGATTTCTTAAAAAAACAACTAATTATTTTTATTTCAGTGAATGTTGGGTAAGCAATTTATAAGCTAACCAGAGAAAAGGTAAAGGTTGGTTCCTGTAGTAGTTTTTTGACTTTCAGAAGTAGAACTACCACAGGGGTATAAATTCATGACGGCATTGATACGAGTGTTTCTGATAGTCCTCGGCTTAGGATGTTTGCTATGGATAATGCACTGAAGGAGGTAAGAAAAGGACAATCAAATAAAAATGTTTCATAAATTTAGATTTTTTGTAGATGAATTCTCATTAAAATGAGATGCAGTTTCACTAGAAGTGAGATGGACTCCAGGTTTGCAGCTCTTCCTTGAAGGTGGAATTTTATTTCTGTTTGTCTTAATGCTGAATCTCTAAAATTAAGGTTTTTCAATTTAAATTAATTGTTCCTGTAAGAATGAGACTAGATTTGTCTTTGAAATGCTACGTTATTTTACTTATTGTCTCAGATTGTGATTTAGTTACACTGGTACAAATCAGAGACCCACAACTGGTGTTATCTCACTGGGGTAAAGCAAACAGGATCTGGGATCGAGCTGCTATGACTAACTTAATAAAGACTGCAAAATCATCTGTATTTAAATGCAGTGGGAAGTGAGTTTAGAAGTCATAGATTTGGGCATTATCTGCCACTTTGTATTAGCACTTCAGGTTTTAAATAATACATGTGCTGAATGCTCTTAGAAACCATTTACATCTTAGGATGGCAGAACAATTTGGTGGTAGTGTGTTATACAGTTAATGGGATTTTACATTGAAACAGCTTAATACCAGGCTCCAAAAAACTGCATTTAATAACTACTTAATCAGTATAGGAATGAGTCATGTTGCTGTCATTTCAGAACTTTATGCTGTGCAGCCCCTCTTAGAATAAATTTGCTTTAATGCAAATGCATTTGGTGAACTTTAGTGAAGTTCGTTTGTGTTGTTCAGATTATACTAACTTTGGTTTACATTCTGGCCAGGTTTGCAAATTTAAAGCTTGTGTGAATCTAAAGCCATTAGTGTAATAGTGGTATGTCTTCTACTCATGTCCATACCTCTCTCAGCAAATTAATCTTCACTTTAATTTGCCACATTGTTACCAGTATGACCAATTTACATCTTGAAATGAACAGAGACTGAAAAGACAGCTCAGATGACAAGAAAGGATCAGTAAGGTGAGAGCCAGCCATAGGTGTGGCTCCTGAACAGTGGAGGGAGTTGTCTGTAATTCAGAGGAGCACACAGAAATAAAGGTCTTCCAGATCTCTTCCAGATCCCATAATCTGCTGCAGACATCTTCTCATCCATTTTCTCACAGAGGTGTTCATTTTATGAGATACCCATTTTTCACTCATGGTTCTCATGCACCTGTCAAGGACTTGTCATGTGGTTTACCAGCAGGGACTATTGTAGTCACTACCCACAGTTACTGCCCGACATTGGAACAGCTGTACAGAACTAAATGGAGGCATCTGGATTTTGAGCAATAAGTTATTGCATCCCTGTGGTGCAATTAGTTCATTCTGATAAACAGGAATATAATTTTAGGTATTGCTTTCTAGTATTATTTTATTCTAGGCATTTCTTTCCAAGTAAGATGAGATGTGTCACATACGTTGGGTTCAGGAGCTGGGATGGCACTGCTGTCCTGTCCTGAGCACAGGCTCCCTTCACAGGGGAGGGCTGTGCTGTGGGTTTTTGCAGAAGGCAGGGTAATTGTCTTAGTGACCTGTAATGGCATGGGATTCCCCACTGGCCTTGGAAAGGAACTGACCCTGGAGTAACATAAGCTTAGAAGCTTAGAATAATCATTCATCATCATAAACGTTCATCAGAAATGGGGGCCACTAAGTAAAAATGAAAAACATTTTAATTTTGAGATTTAGTAATGGAACAATTCACTCCAAATATTTGGTCTAAAGGCTATAAATTCGTGTTTCCACTGGCCTTGGCACACATGCACATGGATGCAGACACAAGAGTGCCCATATGCATGCACAAATTCATAAATACATTTTTACAAGGAAAAATGAGTGTTTTACCTTGAAGATTGTAAAGGAAACAAATGGAGACAGGTGCATAAACCTGATAACATACAAAATTATTTAGACACATTCAACTTTCTTGGATACTTTGGCCTAGAGTAATAAAATCCATTCTTTTAATATCAGCACTACACTAAAATAATAAGATTATGCAATTACTTTATTTTTAGATTTCCTGTAAACCTGTATTATATAAAAAAAAATAAAGGCTGTACTGGAATGTTATTGTAACACAATTCGGCCAAATTTAATGTATTTTTTAGATTCTTTCTCTATTATTTCAGCTGTGCTTCATAAGTGAAGTTGCTGATTGTTTAAAACAATTAAATGGGTGAAATCATTTGGCCAATACAGACGATTGTGCAAATACACAGACCAAACAATATATTTGAGATCTTATCTATAAAAATAGAAACCCATAATACCATAGCATTGCATTAGCTTGCCCTTGTCTGTCTTATGCCAGTAACTTTAAAAGATAGAAGAGTGATGAGTACCAATGTTGAAATTGATCATTCATTTTCTTCTTCCTTAAACTTCTTGTGGTACCTACTCCCTAAATAAACCTCTGTCTAAGGGATGTCACACAGACTATGTGAGGCTGACCACAGCCTGGGCAGGGAAAGCAAAGTTGGTGTCTCGTATTCCCAACCCCCTTTTTCACATTAGGTAGGTACAGGTTGGCCTATTTTGATCTCTCTGTTGCTGTAATTTACAATTTACTTCTAGTGACTTTTTATCCTCTTCCAACAAATGGGTAATTGCTTTATTGTCTGTCTGTCTATCTGCTTGGTACTCATCCCCATGGGCTAAATCACAAGGCAAAGAATATTTTTGAAACAGCTGATTGAAAAGGCTCCTCCTTAAATTACTTGGAATAAGCGTAGCAGTTTCTGAGGAGAGATTCTCAGCTTACTCTGGCACATGAATGCAGTTTTGCAGGTAAAGCATATGAGTAGGAAGAAGAGTGAAATAAACTGATACTCACTGCCTGTGGAACCCTTTGCAAATCCTCTGGGCTTTCATTTCTCCATGCATAAAAGCATAATAAAAATTCTTAGATACTGCTGGGAAATACTTTCACTTCTACTTCACGTTAAAAGCTCACAAAAATACTTGAACAGTCTCACCAGTGCATTTAATTGCTAGGTTCTTCTGTTTGTGCTTTTGTTTTACCTGTAGGTGAAGATTTCACATAGCAAAGGCAGTGTGAAGTCCATCAGATTCACAATTTTTTTGAAAGCATAGTTCATTATGTAGTTCAATAGAGCTAGATGGGATTCCCATGTTCCCTGAACTGACGTCCAGTATAATACAGAATATATACTTTCCCCATTAATTCTTGCATTAATTATGTAACTTCTAATTGATCTAGCACATTTTTAGCAAGATAAGTATTTAGGCAGATGTCCAGTAAACTGTCAGACTATCTCACCCACATAGGAAGGAGACATGCAGTCTTTTTTTAGAGCTTACTCTGGGCTAAATTCATTGCTCAAGCAAATACAGAAATCTCCCTGAAGTCCCCAGAGTCCTGCTGATCCCACTGACAGCCAGTCATGTCCTGGTCATTTTAGCTGACGTGTGATTGCTTTCCCAAGTCTTTGACTAATGCTTGGAGGACCCTCTGAGTCCTTTATCTCCAAACATTTAATCCACACCTCCAATGGTTTTCCCTTACAAGGACATTGGAACAGCCATGGTAAACCAGAGCAAAGGCCTAATTTGCCCAGTGTATTTTTTCCATCAGTGCTTAAACACAAGTATCGGGGAATACCAGAGGGATGGGACATCTGCTGCTTTTCTCCAGCTGCCTTCTCAGGGTCCCACCATTTCACCTCAAAGACCTCCTAGTTACAATGAAGTTCTTGGGTATTTATTAAACTTCAAAGGATTTCTGTTCCCTGAACTTCTTTGGAGTCTGTAACTTGTTGCTACTACCACACACGGTGCCAGAGAGCTCCACAGCTTAACTTTATTCAGCTGCCCTATCTGGCTGTTGTTGCTGTGAAACTTACGTGTATGAAATGCCAAACAGAACTGTTCCCATTCTGGAAACATTTTTCTCCCTTTGATAGGGCTTACAGGATTTATTATTGCTTTAGCCTTTCTTGTACGAGTTCCAAATTTGTCTTTCTTTCTGGTCTTTTGACCAGGGCTTATATTATATTGAGCAGCACTGAAAAGCTGGGTAGTCCCACGTAATTGGAATCTGTTCCTGTCTTCTAGAGTGGCACTAATAGAAAAGAATCAATATTTTAAAAAATGACTGCTGCTGTTCTGTGGTAAAAATGAATTAGCTTTTTATCCCTGCAAGAATGTGTCACTTGTAATGTTTTATATCCCATATTCTAGAGATTTTTGTCTTTTAATATAGGTTCCTCCAAGCATCTATAAGCCTCCAAAGGAACGAAAGCAACTAGAGGAAATCAAAACGAAAAATATCCAAAAAGCAAAAGTAAGTGTATTTTTTTTCTTGTTCTATTACTTCCTTTCTTCTAAACTGGTTCTTCTGTATTGTTTCATCTTCACAAATCTTAGAACTTTATCTGAAACATAAATGCTTTTGCACCTAAACAGCTCATGGCTTTTCCTCTAGAGTCATGAAATTAGTATCCTCTACTCTGTTTCAGCAACATTTTCCCATCTTCTTTATTTTATTATTAATTGTCTGAGACAAGGGCCACCTTTTACTCACTATGTAAGTACCATAAGAGAAGTTTTGCAAGCAGCCATGTGAAGTAGCAGAAACATGATTACTTTCTTTTCTTCACAATAGTTCTTCTAGTCCCACAGGACATGTGAGTACTTAAGGTATTCACTTATTTATTAAGGCTTCAAATTACAAACTAATTTTGATATTTTGAGGTTTTTCTGTAGTAACTGAAAAATAACCACATGTTATTTAAAATACCAGCAGATTCTGACTTCTTTGATGTGCAGACTTCATGCTCTTACATACTCTTCAAATGTTCCTTTCAGCAGGCTGAGAGAGTGGGAAATCATCCTGGTTTGTAAAGAAACAGAGTACATGGTCTGTGTGTTAAGACAGCAAGAGAAGGGAGGGCCTATAAAATACAAACAGATCTAGCTATTTGATCCAAACTTTGACATGAATCTTGTTCAATGAGGTAGCTCATAGTTAAAGCAGATTGTTGTTGTCTTCTCCTTGGAAAGGAATTAATTAAATGTCAATTTCCACTTTCTTTCCCCTTTCCCAGACTGCAGTCACCATATCCAATCAAATATCAGTACAAACTTGATATAAAGGTGTGCCAAGTGACACCTTTTAATCAGCACTGTCCCACCCTCATTCTGAAAATGCCTGACTCTAGTTTTCACCAGCCAGTACAAGTCCATTCCTTATTGTTCTGGGCTCTCCTCATGTCTGTGTGAGAGGGGCATTGGATTCTGTTCCTAAACTATAGTGAAGGCTTTAATGTGTGACAGATTCTAGGGGTATAAGCTTTGCATTCCTTTTGGTGGCCCATCACATTACCTATGCTTGATATTTCATTGTAAAACAATACAACATTATTTTTTGTCCTTTTATCATTTCCATGTTGTGGGGAAAGCACGTCTCTATGTCTGTGTGCTTATTTGCATGTTAAAAACTTCCTAGAAAAACTGGGAAAGAAAAGCCAAACATCACAGTGCCTATACCATCAAAAATCTATAACAAGTGTAGAATCACTTAACAACCAGCCACATTCTTCAGTAAAGAAAACGCATCAGTACAAGAAACAACGGAAAACACCTGCAGAAATTGTAACTTGAATAACAGCAGTTTTTGTCACTTCTGGAATGTTATTAAAAGCATCCAAAGCATTCACAAAGGTCAATTCCCTAGACTGTTTGCTAAGCAAGCTGAAATGATGGGTCCCAGCAGAAATATGGATGAAAAATGCCTTGTTTCAGAGCATATTTGTGGAAGCTGGAGCTGTAATTGTAAGAACCACGTCCGAGTGTCTGTGAGGAGTGAGAACACTGGAAGCCACTCTCTAGACAGTTATAGAAACACTGATGTTATCAGCTGCTGCCCAGAAAGTCATTAGAAAATCTAGTCTGCACAACTTTGAGTAGAGGTTTGGTTTACAACCAAAATAAATATCCAAAAACTAGAAATGTGGTTGTCTTACTTCCCCCTTTATAATGACAGGGATATTACTGCCAAGGGTGTGCCTATTGAATCAGCCCCTGGTGCAGTGGTGCCCTGATCATAATCCTCTAATGTAACTCAAAACCAAAGCCATTGTTTGTCAGATATCTGGAAATACTTACTGCCAATGGTTCTGATGTGCCATAGATAATTATGATGCTTTTACACTGAAATCTGGACAAGCAACATGTTTCATACGGGCAGACACCTATCAAAGGCCTGGTGTCCTGTGCAAAGCAAACATCCAGGCAGAACTGTGTAGAAAAGTCTTTAAAGTCTTTAATCAGGGATGAAAATTTATGTAAATACTTAGTCAAGCTTTTGTAATCTGTCTTGGAACCAAGTGTTGTTTAATATCTTCATTAATGACACAGATGAAGGAATCAAGTGCACTCTCAGCACATTTGTAGGTAACACCAAGCTGAGTGGTGCAGATGACACACCTGAAGGATGGGATGCCATCCAGAGGGACCTGGACAAGCTCAGGAAGTGGCCCACGGGGATCTCAGGAGCTGTAACAAGGCCACGTGCAAGGGGCTGCAGCTGGGCCAGGGCAGCTCCCAGAGCCAACACAGGCTGGAGATGAAGAGATCCAGAGCAGCCCTGAGGAGGAGCTGGGGGTGCTGCTGGGCCAGGGGTTGGGCACGGCCCAGCCACGGCACTCACAGCCCAGGAACCACCCTGTCCTGGGATCCTCCAGGGCACCCTGGGCAGCAGCTGAGGGGGGATTCTGCCCCTCTGCCCCGCTCAGGTGAGACCCCACCTGCAGAGCTGCACCGGCTCTGGGGCCATCACAGGAAGGACATGGACCTGTTGGAGCAAGGCCAAAGGAGGCATCAAGATGATCAGAGGGGTGGAGCACCTCTCCTATGAGGAAAGGCTGAGACAATTGGGATTGTTCCACCTGGGCAAGAGAAGGCTTTGGGGTGACCTAATTGTGGCCTTCCAGTACCTGAAGGGAGCCTACAAGAAGGATGGAGAGGAACTTTTTACAAGAGCAGGTAGAGACAGGACAAGGAGAGATGGCTTCAAACTGAAGGAGGGTAGGTTTTGATTAGATATTAGGAAGAAACCTTTAACTTTGAGGATGGTGAGGCACTCAGACGGGATCCTTAGAAAAGCTGTGGATGCCCCATCCCTGGAAGTATTCAAGGCCAGATCGGATGAAGCTCTGAACAACCTGGTCTAATGGAAAGTGTCCTAGTCCATGGCTGGAGGTTTGGAACAAGATGATCTTTAAGGTCCTTTCCAGCCCAAGCTATTCTGTGCTTCGGGAATATAGTGGTTGGGGCTACAAGGCTTTTTGAGACATAAAATTATTCTTAGATAATTTAAATGTACCACACCTTTTAAGTTAATTGTTTTAATTTTAGGATCTGCTCCTGAAAGCAAATACTAACCAGTTCAGGTGTGCAACCATCAAGCCTGAAAAGAGAGAGGTATGGTACAAAATACATGCCTAAAAACCCCTACTTTGAAGATTAAAAATACCCGGAGTATTTAAATATATCTTAGAGTATTTCAAAAATTATGTTTATTTGGGCTTAGAAATTATGTGCTATGATTTTAGTGTCATTTCACATCCCTATACTAACATTTGCCTCTATGCATAATACACAACCCCCTTTTCTTATACTTCTGGTGCTTTATTATTTCTCTGATTTTGAGACAAGCAACCTTTCTGTGAAACTGCTCCAACAAATCTCCAAACTGGCAATATTTCTCTAAATCCACATATTATTTTTCCATTAACTTTCATGCCACAGAGCAGCCAAGCTGAGGGAATAATGGTCCCGTTCATACAGAATTCTTGCTTTGGTTGATTCCCAGTTCACAGTTATGTCACCAAACTATGTATGTAATATATTCATTTCAGCATCAGTATATGTAATATATTATATGTAATATATTCATTTCAGCTGCATATTCTTTTCACTGTGTTCATCCCCATGATACCAGACAGTTTCACATCAGTATCTATAGCTAACATCATTAAATTAATAAGCATCAGTAGAATTCTACCACTAATTAATAATTTCATGAAGTGTGCTTTGACATCCTATTTTGTCCTCTCAACATCTCTTTCAGTTAAAAGCTGAGTATATTCATCTATATATGTAAGTAGTATTTCATAGTCAAACAAAGAATCACTGTTACTTCTTAGCACTATTTTAGTCAATATTTGGACCTACCTTTTTATGGTCATATGCCCACTAAGTTGGGTGTATGTAGCAATTTTTTGTGGATATTACAATTCCAAAATATGTCCCCTGTGTATTTGTTACTCTAGATGAATATTCAAGTGTTAGTTTTGATAAATACTTAATATTTTCTGCTGTATAATTGAAAATTTGTTTCTGAAATGAAACAATGTATTTTTGGTTTGAACTGCAGAATATACACGACAGTATGGAGAGTAAACCAGCATTCAAGGCTCAAAAGATCCAAAGCAAGGTGAGTAACCTTTAAGGAACTGTTGTCAAATGTACTTGAAAATTTGATACACATGCAGATCCTGTGGTAATGGAAATTTGACTTGAATCTGTGTTTTTATGCTAAGGTCTGTGGCCAGGAGCACGGGATGGATTGGGTCTATGGCTCATAGATTTTGTCCTATGCACCATTAACAATCCACAAAGAAATGGTCAGGGAGCAACGAGAGTGGGGCTACTCCATGAGGGAAGAGAAATTAGGAGCCAAAGGTAATCAAAGCACAGGCAGTGCCCTCACCAACCAGGATGCAGTACCTGAATGTGAGGAGGTTGGTGGCAGTGATGGGTTCTGCTGACAGCAAGTCACCCTTGCACAAAACAAGGTAACAAGTCAGGTCTGGGGTCCACCCAAAAGTCCAGTCAGGAGACAAAGCTGCAACAGCAACCCAGGTCCATGACAGCAGGAGACAGAGCTGGAGAGACAACCAGGAGAGGAAAAATTCCCAGCATAATGGGAAAGAACTGAAACCCATTTCTGAGTGTAAGTGGGACTCCCAGACCAGTGAGCGGATGGTGTGAGTGGAGGTCCTGGGTGAGGCTGGTCAGGGTGACTAAAATATTTTCGTTCCCTTATGTAAATTGTGTGCAGTTGCACAATGTAACCATATTTCCTCAACAGTACTTTCAGTAACAAAGGCAGACGATTTTATGTAAAATAGTATGAAATGCGAATTGTCCCCAGCAAAAAAGGAATTATAAAACCTTGTTTTAAGCACTCAGCGTAAGGACAGAAGAATCTTGCATCAGTATATCACTGTTTCATCAAAATGAGATCCTAAAGAATGCTGAGCAATCATTCCAGCTAATGACTGTCTTATACACAATATACAATCAGGCTGAATGTTTGCCTTGTTTCCTTCAGACACATACTGAGGTCACGAAATCCACTATACTGATTGCTTCTCTTCTAGAGTGTTCAAGGGTCAGAGAATTGTCAACATGGAAAAAGAGCTGTTCAGCCTTAACAGTGTAACACATGAAAACCCACATTTCTGTTTCTGCATTAACTGCACTACAGATAATCTTCAATCTTAAATAGTTCAATCTGGCACCTTTCATTTGTTTCAAGTTCTTATGCAGAATAATTTCAGGTGGAAGCTGTGCGTGTATTGTGATCTCCAATATCATGCGAGCAGGTCTGCCTACTCTTTATGTACTTAGGTACAGCTCATAAACACTGTGAAAAGATTGATTCTGTGCTTGGGGGACTGGGCATCTGGCAAGTATTTCTAAAGCCTGTCTGGCATTTATCACACACTGAAGTTATCTTTAGTAACAGTATCAGCTACTCAGTCTGCTTGCTTACAGTCCAGCAGCATTTAAATTACAGTAAAGTAATAAGATCCCAGTTCATTTTGCACAAAAAGGAGGAGAAAAAAACCCAAACCAGAAACATTTGCATAGTTAAACACACATGACCTGTAATTACGCGGGCTCAGTTCAAAACTCTGTGTATTCCACTGTTCCTTCTGATAATATAAAATAACAAAACTAGTGCAGACTAACAAGAGTCAAACCATCTGCTTAAATTGCATCAAGAAAAACATGGATCTGGCATCCTCTGGCATTGATTAGGGCCACTTCTAAAACTTGCTGGTATCTCCTCTAGATGCATAAACAGTTTTATCTTGTCTAAACACGTTTGCCCTAAAGGTTGGTTAGGTGATATTCAAGATGCTGCTGTAACTTTCAAGCAGAGATAGGCATATTGTTATTGACTTTTAAAATACTTTCTATTCCTGTTGCCTTCCTGCCTGTGCAACTCTCTGAGTAGACAAATCCTAAGAGGAAGGTTTATCCAAGATGTATATATAAAATTTTAGTCTATCTTCAAATTAATGAAATTATATAATGTTTTAACCAAGTAGTATTTTGCTTTCCTCTATTTAGAACACCCACACTATATGAAATACATTTTTTCTCATTATAGAGAAATACATTATGTACAGCAGCAATTATTTCTTTTGCTGTTCCAAAGTATCTATTCATCCTTTTCACTGGGAGAATGAGACAGTACAAATGCCTCATCACTCCATCTTAGTCTGCCTCTTGCTCATATCATATTTGCTTTTTACATTTTTTTTTGTTTTGGTGAGCTATTGTACCTTCATTAGGTGACAATAGTGACTATGATATTTTTCCACAAGAATTAGAATGTTCTGCAATTTTACCAGTTATTTCCATTTTCTTATCTTGAAAAAAGGGAAGATATCTCACAACAGGAAGAGAATGAGTAAAATTCAGATCTTCCTTGATACTATATGACATAGAAGAATCTATTCAGTTATTTTATTATATCACTGTTTCATACGTCTTGGGAGTCCTAGTTATTTTGACCATATTGCCATATTTCTGTTTCAATAAACAGTCATATTTCTGGTCAATAAACTGTGAAACTGAACTTAAAGGCATTTCCATAATCATTCTTAGTTCAGTTCTCTATCTAAATTATACTTGGTAAATACTGAACATGAAATCTGTATACACAGAAAACTGTCAAAAGTATGAAAACATCTACACGTGTCAGAGAAAATGTCTACTCTAAGGAAATATCTTAAACACAGTACAGCATAAAATACAAACTGTTCATATAATGCAGAAGGCTTTGAGATGTGTTGAGAAGCAGGTCAAAAGGTAGAACATCATTGGGCATTAAGAAGTCACAGTAAGTCAAACAAAAGAAACAAAATACATTGGTTTGGTTTCTTTTCCTGAATTCTTCAAGTTATTGTCATTTTATCAAGAAACTGATAATTAATTAATTTTTGTGCATTAAATATGCTATCTTTGTAAAAACAGTAATTTTACTTAATGAATTCTAGGTGATGGAATGTGTTGCTCTCTTCAACCTACCTAATTAATATACATTATAAAGCATGCTTTTTTTTTTTTTTGCTTATGTATTTCACGAGACTGCAGTTCATATTTGTGCATTCAATATTTGTAGTATGTAGCTTGAGTGATTCTGTGCATCTGTTTCTCAGCTACTCATTAAGTTCTTAATTTGGAATTTAAATATATGTTTTAATTCTGAACACAGAACTTGTCTGCATTTAAGTCAAAAGTGTTATGATTAAGTTTTGTTTTCTGCAGGAATGATCCCAGTTCTTATTCCAGCAGCACTGCTGTGCCTTGGTTCAGATCAGGTCTCTTACGTGTGTCTGCAAAGGTGGCCCGTTTTTTTGAATACCCTGCCTCTGCAAAAAACAATTTTAACTGGCAGAGAAATTGATCCCTTCCTCCCTCAGTATTTAGAAGTTATCTGGGAGTCAGTCTTAACACGATGCTTCTAAGAGCTAACAAAGCAGCCACAGGATCTAGTCCAAGTTACACCATGAGGCCTGAAAGTTGCTGAGAACTGTTCTTCACTTCTACTATCTAGAAAATGGACATGGCAATGGGTGATTCCAGTTTTCTTGGAAATACTTTTACATTGTAATAGTGATTATTTATAAAATTATTCTAAGATCTTCCTATGAAAGGTGCCACTTATGTTTTACTTCCCTGTTTTGGCTAACTGACCGTCTTTCAGAGAGGCAGTTTATTCTCTTTGTCCAAAACAGATGGAATCCCTTCACACAATGTATATGAGCACTGGAAAATATGAAAGGAAGTGAAGACATTCTATGGGATTTGACATGGTCCAAGAGTGATTACAAATTTATAATCCACTAGGGGGACTTTGCTGATTTCTTAAGCAGCCTGAGTGGTTTATGAACAGCATGCAATTTCATTGTGAATGTCAGATTAATGCTAGATGAATGCTTTAAGCAAAATTTATGCTGTCTTGGGTCAATTTATTTAACCCACTGAGATGTTTTTATACTCTATTTTATGGTTTACATTACTAACTATGGAATATACATTCCCTTTCCTGACAGATTGACAATATACCCATTAAATTAAACACAGCAGCTATTTTGAGGGAGGGCGCCCTCTACCAGCGGAAATTGGAAGAGGAGCTCAAAAGGTATGAGTACACTCCACCCAGGATTGCTTTTCACATCCGTGGATATAGGATAATTATCCACATTAAAAATATTAAGTAAATTCCAGGTAAACGAAACTAATGGATCTGTTGTAAGGCATTCTACTGTATAGAAACAGTTGACAAATGAAGAGAGAAGTGGATTGAAGAGAAAGTCTACAGTTAAGTCATTCTTTTTATGTAAATGCTGTAGAGTGTTACTATGTTCTGATTTAGCACTCTGGCTAGTGTCCACTTGCAAAGTCCAATAGGGATCACTTTTATACTTATTCCAATTCTCCAGACTAAATAATGACCTGAATACACATCTATTTCTGTGTCCTTTGTACAAGATGCATCTATATTAAGCCAAATAATTTCATATATCTCCATTTTCTCCAATGGTTGTGGTCAACTACGTGCCAAGTTTGATACTTGAACTTGTTTATATGTATATAAAAATACCTGTCCATTTCTATCACAATAAGATACAGCACACTAAGAATGTGCTGTTCCTTAAAGCAAGATAAGCCAAGATCTGAGAGTGACAGCAGGACATGTAGGGACAGTGTCCTCACTGACAGCAGCTCCATGGTACCCTGGCAGGCAGTGGGGCAGATCCAGGGACAGACAGCAGATCAGCCAAGGGTGCTATGAAAGTCCAAAGGGACAGGTCCAGGCCAAGGTCCAGCCAGGAAGCCAAGTCAAGAAGGCAGGGTCAACTCAGCCCCAGACTGGGTGCAGGCTGATCTACAGCACAGCTTAACAAGGACCAAGGCTGTTAACATGGACTTAAATGTGTCTCCTGGGAAGAAACTACACACACACCAACCAGGACTTTTCATAGCTCTTCCTCACACAGTTCTTTTCACTCCAGTCCCATCCAATGTTAGACAGTCAAACTGCAACAGAGCTGTCTTTGAACACAAGCACTGAATCCATGGTGGTGAGGAAGGGGGGTAATAAGAGGTTGCAGGTCCTTTTGGTGCATTTAGGGCTCTAAGAAATTCTGACATAAGAATTCCTCTGGCATAAAGAATCCTTATTCACCAACTCAGGTTTTCAGAGGATGCTGACTAGGGAGAAGGTGACTACTTCTGGCCACTGCAGGTTGTATTCTATAGCTGGAATCACAGAACATTTTCACTAAAAACCTTCACAAGGATAAAACTATATCATGTCATCTTGCATTAGTATTACCTCCAATCCACCTGGCTCAGCAGGCTAAGCACTAAACATAGTTAGCATTTTAAATCCTGGAAAGACTGCGTAAATTTGGATTTGGTCTTTGGACCTAGCATGTTTTGGTTCATGCATCAGGATTCTAGCAGGTAGATATTATACATCGCTCAGGTTCTGTTATCAGGTATTGATCTATGTTGAGGTTCTTCCATATTACATATGCTACTGTTCCCTCTAGCTGGCAGAATGTGTTGCACTCAGCAAAGGAATAGCTTTTCCCTGTAACTTGACACTATCTTATATTAACGAGTTTTAATCTTCAGCTGCATTTATCACAAAGCAGATATATACAGATAAATACATATAGATACATATAGACATAGATGTATCACACGTATATGCATTGGGGAGCAGCAGTAGGACACAATTCATTCCATGTTTGTGTCTGCCCTAGTTATTGGCTCATTCCCTCCTCTGCTGCAGGACTTTGATGGGCCTGCCCCAGGCTTTGCTATGCTTTTCTCTCTCAGCTGAGCACAAAAAATAGGGATGTGATTTTCAGCTTAACAGCTGAATACTTCTTTGCCTCATTACAGCAATATTATTTAATTGACAAAATACAAAACAGAAATATTGTTAAGCAGAAGTTTTTTGTTCTCTGTTTTAAGGTGGCCAAGAAGATTGCCAAGAGAAAAGTTATTTGTTCTTTCTACCTCTAAGCAAAGCAGTCCTTTCAGAAAATGTACATCCCTTTTAGCCTGATTCTCTGTGCTCCTTACGAGAATCCATATGTAGCTAAAGTTTGCCCTCTCTTGGGGCTTTGTTTTACTGAAAACTTTCAGGTTCATGACCTCATGCACCTTCCTTCAGTCTGACTTTTCTCAGGTTTTCCACATAGTAGGAACACCTCTTAGACTGGAATTAAAATGTATCTGTCAAACAACTTTGTGATGACTGCCTTTTTTCTCTGCAGAGATCAAACACTTTCTATCAAAGACTACGGGAAATGTTTTATGAACCAGGGCAGGGTTACAAAGCCCGATCTCTAGAATAGTAGACTCTTTTTTCTCTCTTGCAGGATTGAAAATTTGCAACAAGGGGCTGGAGATCCATCTGAATTCTTGGAATGGCAGAAACAGATGCGTGGAAAAGATTTGGAAGAACAGCTGGCTGAAATAGAGTGTAGGAGGCTTCAAGGAAAACTGAGTCATGAAGAGGCAGTTCTAGCCCGTCAGAATGTAATTCAAGAAAATAAGAAGAAAGCTGATCTATTGAGAGAAGAGGTAATACATACAGGGATGCTCAAATTTTGCTGACTTCCAACGTGTGCAAAACATAGCATAGATGGTAGTATAAGAAGGTGTAAATGTTCCATGCAGTGTCTTTACTCACTGGAATCTGCAAACAAAGGAAAAAGAGTGCTATAACTTCCAGATACAGCAATACTCATACATTAAAGTATTTTTTGCAAGTGTTTGATTTGATTAATAGTTATGAAGTAAATTGAATAAAAGCAGAAGGTCAAAGCATGCTCTCCTATATTCTGTCATTATGCAAATCTTTTTTGAACAGATACTGAGATACTTAGCACCATTAGCAATGAAATCAACCATATATAACTGATTTCTTTATCTTTTTAAAATGAGAGCCACAAATATGAAAGAATTTGTTTTCTTAAAGTGATATAATTCAATTTACTTCATATAATCTGACACACCTAGATATCTCTTAGGGGAAAATTCAGGCAGACAACCCTCTTTGGATTCATCTATATGGAAAACTGAGTATTTATGCCAAGAAATATTTTCACACTGTTTTCAATTTGGCAAATCACACTTTCTCAAAATCACTGCTAGATTTTTTGTTATTTTCACAAATCACGTTACATTTTCCCAGTGCTTTTCCTATAAATGAAAAAGGTGATCAAGAATCAACAAATACTATAGATTTTAAACTTTTCATAGCCACCATCACAGGCTTTTCTTTTCTATTAGTCCAGTTTGTTGCTACACCCTGTAGGCCAGTACTTGTCTCTTGACCATCTCACAAATATCTATGCAGTGTCTCAACAACATAAAATGGGACCATAAATGTACAACATTTTCATAAAGACCATGCTACAAAGGAAAATTTACTTATTGAGTTCCTTTTCTGTCCTATAAAACCTTTCAGTCTTTTCTGGCACTGAGTCTTCCTGTTTGTTTAGAAACACCATAGCAAGAACTTAAAGTGAACCCCACTGTGTACAACTGAGGATAGTGTGATTATTCAAACTCATTCCAAAATTCTTGCAATTGTTACATTCACTTCAACTTCAGAGCATATGTGTTTTATTTGTTAGCAGGAATGTCCCAAAATGAACAGATTTGGGGATGTGCGAATAAAACTTGCTCTAACCTGATCAATTCCACTTAGCTCCCTTTGCTTGTCAACAAGCAGGGCATTTCATCCATATCATATCCATATCTCCAAACATACTGAGCACCAATTGCCCTTTCACCAATGTTCAGCTGTTGTGCTGACCCTCTTCCTTCTTTTAAAACTCTGGTCTTCCATCTAAAACAGGAAGAACAGCAAGGAATCTAGTGCAGGAAAATCCATTTTCCTGCATCTTGTTCCTTTCCTCTGAAAAAGAAAGGAACATGGTACCAAAAGTGGACTTTGTGTTACAGAGCTATGACTTGGGCCCAAGAAGTTCCTGCAGGCACACAACCAGAAGTATATTAGATTTGCACACTTCTTGCTATCTCACAAACAGATCCAGATATTACTCTTTCTGTCTGCTCTTGGAAACATGTAGGAGGGAAACATGGAAAATAGCAGTAGAAATGTCATGCAAGGCAGTTGTGTGTAAATAAAACACAGAGAGGGGAGATTAAATCTGGGTCTCTATCTTGTCCCCAGCCAATGTCCTTTGCTACTTCTGTGGATGATGTAATAGTTTGAATCCAATTGTCCTAGCCCTGTTTCATTGATTTGAGGCACTTGGATCACCAGTTGTCAGGAGTTGTATTCACCTGCTTGTTTGTGATTTAGAAAGCAGCGCTGATGCACCTGTATGCAGAGAAACGTCTACAGGAACAGAAAGAAATTAAAGAGCTGGTGGAACAGGTCACAGAAGGACACAAGAATGTAAAGCAAGTAAAAGCAAAGATCCAGGAATACAAACAACAGATAGGTATTTATACATTGCCAGAAACATGAGAGGTGATGCTAAATATCCCCAAATTACTTTATCTGTCTTTTAGTGGGCCAATTACAATTTTTACAGAAGGGAAAGTGAAATTGAGGGAAAGATCCAGGTTATATATTCCCATGTATGTATGAATATGAATTCTGGAATCAGCTGGTAATGGGTAGATCAGAAATTCTAAGCTACTGGTCATGGGAATCACTCTTTGTTAAAATGGGAGAAATACATCACTAATATTCTGCAACCAGTTTCCCTTCCATCTAAAAGTAGCACATGTAAATGACTCTACTGTTTGTCAAATGCAGTTATGAAGCTCAGATGCTTGTGATTCATATTATTTTGCCTGACAACTGCCATGAAAGAATCATGGCTCAAGATTATTGTCTTCTCCAGAAAAGACCGTCCAGAGAAGACTGTAACTAAGATAAGTCATCTTTGAGAAGGACAATATCACAAGGGAGAAGGATGTCACAAATCCAAGATAGACCAGTTGTTAGGATGAAGGGAAATAGTGTTATTCATCCTATCCTTAAAGAAAATTCTTCAGTTAATGCATTAGCTAGTAAAGCCCAGGCTGTTCAGCTGACGTGGCTCTACATATCCAGTGCAGTGCCATGTAACATCTACTGTATGAACAGACTGCCTCTAGGTGGGCATATTTTGGTGAGCAGACTTCTCTGCCTGTGTAACTCCATACTTGTATCCATAAGGATTGAGGCAGGCAGAGAGTGTTAGCCACTCCAAAATGGAATAGCAGAGCCTACCAACCTTTGCAATTCAGTCATTTCTAGGATATACATAGCTTGAAAGACTATGAATATTTTCTATTGTATAATATCCTTTTATTAAGTAATGAAATAGTATGCACAAATGAGAACAGAAATTACAAAGCAGTAATTCAAAGTGTCTGTGTATGTATATAGTACATTTATGTGCTGAATAGAAGGATAGATGGTGGGTGTGGGAAATACTCATTTGTTTCTTTAATGATTCCTCCCACCAAACCCAGACTGTTCCCTCAAGTACCTTTAGATCAGTATTATTATCATTATTCACGAATGCATATGAATTTCCTCCAGATGGACTACTTGTTAAAATAGGCAAGCAGATAACTGAGATTAATTGTTATCTTTCAGTTCAGCAAGTTTGTGAAGAAAGTGAAGAACTTCTCCGTCAAGCTTTAGAAGAAGAAGAGGAAAAGACAAGGAAAAGATACGAACTAATTCAACAAATACGAGCTATTGAGTCTATACCTAGCATCAAACACAAGTTTGTTGACTTAACAGAGGTAAGCTCAAAAGAAAAAACTACTGTTTTTACATAAATGTGTACTGTGTATGTTTCACACATTCAAAGGGATTGTGTACTGCATGCCGATACATCACAGACTGGTACAAAGTGACCCCATACATGTCACGTTTTGTCATATTGCATGACAAAAGTTAGACTGGAAAGTGATTACAAGATGTTCTATCCATCTTCACAAATTCAAAGATTTGTCAGTCCTGGATAAGAACTGAATCAACACAAAGTTTGGACTGATGTATACTTGTTCATATTGCGGTGGTGATGGCCATGGTAATTAGCAAAATTAATTTCTTTTGCTTTCAAAACTGTCAACATTCAGGTATATGAAAGAGATTGTCAAGAGAATCCAAAACCTTCCAAGCTGTTACGAATATAATGTGTAAATGACTTTTGTGTGTAAGTCTACAGTTTATAGTAACTGTATCTCAAACTTCTTGGACTTGCTGTTGATGCACAACTGGTATGGCTGAGATTGGGCTCTGCAATGCCCAGACTTAGGCAGCATCCAGAAATCTGTTATCTTATTTGTTAACTTAATCAGAAGCAGATTAGCTGAAAAGACTTTTCCATTTTTCATGTCCACACTGAAAGAAGAAAAACATAGAGTAATATAAAATGACCTTAGAAATATTAAGTAATAGAATGCTTTTGCATTTTCTTATTCTTTTCCTTTCTTTCATGAGTACTCAGATAAAGAACACAGAAAACACCCATGGCTAGTCTGCAGAAATCATACAGAAGAAAAAAGTCTTCCTTCCATGGGGCTGTTGGACCAGTCAAGATGATGCTTTGGTTTTCTCTCTTGCTTCTCTGAATGAAACTGAGCCATTCATTGATTTCAAATCTACCTAAATGTCTTTGCAACCACCAGATAAATCCCCCACCTCATTTATCAGATTTTAGAATGCATTTAATGTCAAGTGTGAAAGAAGTGAACAAGAAAAAAATCAACTCCCCAGACATCCCATCTTCCTTTTACTGTCTTTGGTTGCCTCTATGGCTGCTGCCATCAGTTCTCCACTTCTTTTCCAGCCAAAGAAGGCAATTCTCTTTTTTCAAACCCAGACTCCCTACACCCATTTGTGGAGAATGTAACTCAACTAAAATAGAAGAAGCAAGGAGGGGAAAAGTACAAAGAGTAATTGTACACCACAGACACAGTAAACAGTCTGCATGGAAATGCCAAAAGGTACTCCAACATACAGGTGTTCTACTGCTTCAGGTAGAGTTGCACATTGCATCAACACTAACCAGAGCCTTTGCTATGGTCTCACTGCACGTTTGTTACCCTGATGACTCAGTCCCAAGGTGTTGGCTGCAAAGACATAACTGTTTAATGTAGTCAGACATGGAAATGTTATTACTTTTTCTATCACAACTGTAAAATGGTGCAGGTCAAGAGAGGAGATTCTGCCCCTCTGCTCTGCTCTGGTGAGACCCCACCTGGAGTGCTGTGTCCAGCTCTGGGGTCCTCAGGACAAGAACAGCATAGACCTGTTAGAGTGGGTCCAGAGGAGGGACACAAAGATGCTCAGAGGAGGGACACAAAGATGCTCAGAGGGCTAGAGCAGCTCTGCTGTGAGGAAAGGATGGAGAATTGGGGTTGTTCAGCCTGGAGGAGAGAAGGCTCCAGAGAGACCTTACAGCAGCCTTTCAGTCTATAAAGGCACTTAAAACACAGCTGTTTTACCAAGGCCTGTGGAGACAGGACAGGAGGACATGGTTTGAAACTGAAAGAGGGTAGACTTACACTGGACATAAGGAATACATTTTTTACAGTGAGTGTGATGAACCACTGGCACAGGTCGCTCAGAGAAGTTGTGGATACCCCATCCCTGGAAGCGTTCAAGGCCGGGCTGGATGGGGCTTGAAGCAACCTGGTCAGGAAGATGTTCCTGGCCATGGCGGGGTGTTTAGACTAGCTGGTCTTTAAGGTCCCCTCTAACTCAAATCATTTTGTGATTCTGTATCACAACTTCACTGTTCCATTATACTGTCTATTACAGTAGCACTCTAGTGAATTGGCGCATATTTAGTGATAGCTTGCCCTGTTTTTCTTTCTACAAAAGGATTTTTCAGACTTACTGCAATTAAGTATTTGTCCATAAAATTCCCATTTTTGAATATATGAATATAATGCTTTACAAAGCCAGGTTTCTGTAGATCCATATTTAGGCCAATAGAGCCCATCTATCCGAATTTTTCTTTTTGGCCATTTGAACATACAATATTGAATCATTTTGCATTGGTCCTTTTCACGTGTTAGGGGATTATTTTCCCATTGTTTAAGTATGGTTCCTAAGGGACTGTCTGGGAAGATGTTTTGTCATTTATGTTCGTTCTTTTTCTTGCTGCTTGTTTGTCCCATTCTTCCTTAAATGGAAATAGGACAATCAAGCAGGTTGTATTAGGCTGTTAGTGATGAGAACTTTAAATCAGCCAATGTGGATACCTTGCAGGGAAATTTGTAACTTTAAATCAGCCAAGGTGGATACCTCGCAGGGAAATTTGTAACAAGATGGCAACCTCGTGGGAACTAAAGCAAATAAGATGGCTGCTATTTCGTGGGAAATTCAACAAACAAAATGGCAACCTTGTGGGAACTAAAACAAACGAGGTGGCTGTTATGTTTAATAACAACCACTGTTAGAGAAAAAAATTAAAACAAAAATGATAAATGCAACTATGAAAAATGAAGTTGGTATCTTTATATTAAAACAAATAAAGTAAAGCACTAAGGCAATCCACCAGACAACGCCATGAATGGCAACAAACAAAACAAATGAACTCACTAACACAGGCCACAAAATTCCAATTAAAAGACAATTACACATACGACTGAGACAAAATGGTTCCTAACTCATGGAATAAAAATGGCGTTCGACCTCTCATCTGACAGAGCGCTCCAGGACTGTTTGTCAGCTTTCTGTACCATAAAATCACATTTCACACTCTCTCCCCAATCAAATGGCAATCTTCCTAAAGAAATGAGGGTACTTCAGCTTAGTTACTAAGCCTTCTCCCTCCACCTTACAAGATCCGGACCCTGTAAGGTCGGGCACGGCACTTAAAACTGGGTTTCCTAATGGCCACTTGAGAACCCTCCCCAAATGGTACTTCCTCCCCCACTGGAACCACAACCACCCTCGATCTCCTCCCTCATCTGCCCATGGGAGTGATCCCTCACGGTGTGCACCACTCTACGAGCTTGTTACACACTCACACACATTCTCTCTGGAATTACCCCCCCCCCCCACTCAACACCCACAGAAACCC
>VZRO01008028.1:173114-188244 GCA_013397915.1 Daphoenositta chrysoptera | reverse complement strand
CCCCACTCACACACCACAGCAAGCTCCACTGGGGAGTTCACCCCAAAACTGAAAGGTTTAGGCCCTGTATAGGGTTTCCTTGACTTTAGTACCCTTGAAAGGGGAATGGGCCTTACCGGGTCTTTACATTGGGTGGTCTCCTCTCAGCTGTTAGTAAATCCACGGATTTTGGTGGACGACAATCCAGGGAGAATTCTGGATGTTTCAAAAAAAAATTCCCTAAATCGTGGGCCAACAGTGTGAATCCCAGACGAGGCCCCAGAAGAGCTGTCAGGAATGAGGCCACATACAATTTGAATTTGAAAATTTAATTTATTATATAATGCGGCCAAATTCCTTAATCAAAAAAACCCGATTTATCTGGGTTCCCAGCGATGGAAGACCCTTACAGCCAATACAGCTATAAACCCAATGCAAAGACCCACAGCGCTGGGTTTTGCTGGGGCTAATCCTGAGCAAGGTCTCTTAAAGAGCGGGCCTAATACCCACAGTGCCAGGCTTTGCCAAGCTAATGCCAAGCAAAGAGAGCAGTCTTTGGTCTGTGACAGGGGTTTTATACCCCTCTGGCCCCCCATCACCCCCCACTGTCCCACCTCCAAGGTAGGAGGTGATTGCTTGAGTACTTTCAAAGTTCAAATCATTGGCTTTAGATTAGGGTATGATGTAAGGTCTTTTACCCAATGGCTCGCTTGCTGCTAGGGGTGTCATCTTTGGGTGATGTCATCTGGATAATTGGCGGGAAAATTCTGCATTAAAATTCATGGTTTCCATGGAGTCCAGTGACAGGCTCTCAGCTGGCTTTCTAAATATAGCTCTTTGGCAACATATGAGGGTCTTTTCTGTAATACAACTTAGCTTGAACATTAATTCAAGAAATATTACAAGGTTAGGTAATACAATCTGAACTTTTAAAGTTTGACTAGAACATTGAAGGGACACTTGGTCTTTAAACATTTATATTAGTGAAGAACATAAAACCATAATCTTTAATTTTAAGGATTACTTAACAACCTAATCATGTATTAATAACATTTCAAGTTAATTACTCGTCATCTCATGGATGCAAAAGCCAACTCTTTATTTATGAGAAAGGCAAACTGAACATCTGCGCGTCTATCTATGATGGAGCATCCTTCTCTTTTCCAGTTTCTTTTCCTTCCCCATCACATTTCATTTTGGGAAAAGCTCACAAGCAGAAGGGTCACTACTATTCTGTCAACAACTCACTCGGTATTCAATAAAAGGCAGATTTTTTTTTTTAACATGCCATGGTACAATGCATGCACCAAAGGTGTGTACCAAAACTCTGTTAAGATAGACAAAGGAATATTAGTTGGAGTGAAATGGATTAAATTTTGCAAAGAAAGCTACACAGGAGCTCACTATTTGTGTGGGTTTATGCAAGTTTTCCATACATGCAAGCAAAATAAGATTGTAGCAAGGTGACTGTTGCTCTTTATTCCCAAGTAACAGGTGATAGGACAAGATGAAATGGCCTCAAGTTGCACCAGGGGAGGTTTATATTGGGTACTAGGAAAAATTTCTTCCCAGAAAAGGTTGCCATGCATTGGAACAGACTGTCCAGGGCAGTGGTTGAGTTGCAATCCTTGGAGATGAGAAGTGGCACTTAAGGATATGGTTTAGTGGAGGACTTGAAAGAAAGGAAAAGTATATATAAGATCAAGCGCCAAAAATTTAAAGCCTTCTCAAAGGTGTTTGGAAATGATCCATCTTTGTTTGCAAACTAAGGTGCAGAAGTCTCTCATTAGATCTCAGAATCTCATCACTCACATTGCAAAGTGGATATTAAAAAGCCTTCATTAAACATTCAGGTTTGAATATTTTCAAATTGGGCATTATGATCTGAATTTTCTGGGTACAAAGCATTGTTTAGTCCTAGTCATTTCAGATAAAAATAGTAGATACCATTATAGATCAAATGCATACTTTGGAAATAGATAAATACAAAAAATGCATATTTTTTACTGTGAAGTCTCTTCTGGTTTCACACATTAAAAAAAAGTAGTTTTACACATTTTTAAAATTCAAAAGTCTAATTAAAACTAAAAGTCAAGTACAACTTTTTTGAGAGCAAATATATTGTATTTATGATTAATCTTCTATATATTTTTCAATGCTTTTTCTTTAAATGTTTTATGATATATATGCTCTAGATTTTAAAAACAGTTTTTAAATACCAATTGGCTTACGGCCGTCCCTGTATTTCTGGAAGTAAGAATATATTCAGCATGAATTGGAACACAATCAAAATATTCTCGTTTTACTCATTTACTCTCCCCTTGGTATTTACAGTGTTATTTAAACCTATATTTTGTGTTCTCTAGACTGGTGGCCATGGTTTATTTGGTGAAATGTCAATAGTGGAACTACGTGAACGCCTCGCCCTACTCAAGGAAGCACAGAAGGCAGCAGAGGAAGAGAAGAGAGACCAGATAATTCATGAAAAACAAGCTAAGGAACAACTTCTTCTAGACAAACTGGACCAGATTTCCCAATTCAGAGCAGAACTTGGACGAGCAGCTGCTTTAAAGTCAGTATAAAACAGCATGTGACATTTAAGACATTGCAACTTTGTTAATATTTTGCCAGCCCTTGAGGAGGAGAACAAGTAGAGAGTAAAATACAGCCCTTTTATAAATCAGTATGACTTTTGTCAAGGATTACACTGGGGCCAGGATTTCCTTTTAATTCTTGAAAATAATTTTCATCAGATTTAACAAATCTTTTTAATCGTTTATGGTTGAAGACACTCCATAGGCTAATGTTGACAGTATTGCCCCAGGATTCAGAGCCAATAATATATATTTAGAAAGAAGTTTTGCCTTTCTTCTGTTCCTTTTCAGCTAATCAGAACTAATTTGATGTTATTAGAGTCATTCTAGCTTGCCACTTAAAGTTGTTTCTCATTCTCATCTAAATCAATATTAGGGCTGTAGTTTTCTTCCTTGAATTTCATCTGTAGTGTGAAAAGGAAGGTCTTATTTTAGAAGTTTAAAGTATTTTAGGAAGATTTTGTGATACCAAAGTAAGTTAGAAATTAAATACATTATAGCATTAGATCAAAAAGGAAATTCTTTGCTTACAGGCTCTCTGATCAAGTTCTGCATTCATTATTAATATTATTATTACTAATTATTACTAATTACAATACATATTAATCATTATCATAAAGTATCCATAACCATCAAAGATGCTTCACTTATGCAGAAGACAGGTTCCCTTCCACAAAGGTTTTGAAATCTAAGTTAAAGCTATTTACAAATAAAGATGAGAAGGAAGAAAGCCTGTGTAAAAGTGTACAACATGGCACACTTCTTGATGTTATACCATTTTTACTGCATCTTAAATATTTGTCATTCATCTTTTCCCTCTTGTGGCTTTGAGAGGTAAGTCCTTGTCTTGCCATATGTATTTTGCCAACTGATGTTCAGGCTGACATTCAGAAGACATATTCTATCAGGCTACAAACACATGTTTTTAGACATGTCTTAGATTCGTGTTTATTGCTGAAGGTGGCTTCTCAGAGTTCAATTCATGTTATTCATTTATCATCCAGTTCTACATCTCAGTTACAGAAGACAGTATTGATGTATTCCTTTAACTAGTTCTCACTCGTTTCAGCTCTAATTTGGTTTGTTGCTGATAGTTAATCTCCAAAGACTGGGGTTTTACTATGTTAGTACTTAAGAAGATAGTTTAATGTATTTAATGAATCAATAACTGCAGCTGCAGTGGATTGACTGCACAGATCAGTGACCTTCTTTTCTATGGCATGTACCAAGAAAAGATTTTAAGACTTAAGAACCTGAAATGGAGTTGGAGCTGGAAATACACTCTCGTTGCTAAACACTCCGTATTGTGAAAGCCTGTGGGAGCAACTCAAGCCACTGCTTTCCTCTAGAGATGCAAACTAAGCATTAAGAACATGTGTGCTACATAAAACCTGTTTCACTAGCACCTGCTTAAAGAATCATCTGTTCTGCTAGATATGCAATCTGTGAATTTTGTATAGGGCTGGGTTCCTTTAAACTACACTCTTTGGCTTAATTCAGAACTAAAACTCTTCTGATCCCAAAATAAGCTGTGCTTGAATGAGAAGCTTTAATTCACTTTTTGTTCTGTCATTTGAAATGTTTTTTAGAACAGTCCAGCATGCCAAAGATAGTAGAATCCAAATTAAATTAGACACTACATTTCAAGCTTCTGAATCAATCAGTCAATTTGGTCAGATTCTTGGTAAGTTATATGGTAATTTTAATGGAGTCCTGTTTGCTTTCTAAATGAAGAAATACAATGTTTCATTATAGATGTTAGAAGACATTTTCCTTTCATGGTTCCTAGGCAATTTATGTGTGTAACTTGGAAGTAACTCCTATAAAAAGGCATCATCTTAGTATACCAAAAATGTTGTTCTTTGGGAGTGTATTTCATGCATTTTCATCCAGAATCCAAATCTCTGGTGTTGTTTGTGTTAATACAGAAATATGGCATGCTGGCCATGGCATTTACAAATGCTAGACACTTTCATGCAGTTTTAATTTCTCTCTCTAGAAACTATGGGCTCTATGTATTAAACCTTATTTGCAGATCTTGAATCCTGAAATACCTCTCAAATCAGTATGAGTGATTCATTGTTTGGGTTCTATTCTTGATATGTTGCACAGGAGATGTAAAATTTTTATGTTTACAGAATTGATTCATCATTAAAGGGATAGAATAGCAAATCTTACCAATGGTCCTCATAAGTTAGCCTTATGCATCAATATAAAATTATGTGTTAGATCTTAAATTGCATATATTGAAGGGTACTGCTAATCAGCTAAAGTATGGCAGCTAAACGCTGCTGAACAAACCTGCTTTAGTGACAGCTGGAGTTTAATTGGGTCCCTACTAAGCAGGTTCCTTTCAATATCACTTACAGACATACATCAACACAAAAGAAGCACATTGTGCAAGCATCTAATGAGCTATATTAAACAAAATAGGAAATGGAACATGAAAAATTACAGAGACATTGGCCTTTAACAGACTGCAAGCTGTGACATCCATCACAGCAGTGGCTTTGTGAGTGCTTGCAGGATGGTATATATGCAGGACGTCCCTTTAATTGCTAGAATTTCACACAGTGTGAAAATCAGCACTGTCATTTGAAGTGGACAAGCAATTCTGTTCTCAGCTTTCAAACTCGAGCACCAGCAGATTTGTGTGTGTTTGAATACATGCTAATGTACTCAACTTACATGCCTGTGTACTTGAGGTACAATTCTCTTTCATTCCACTGAGGGACATCTATTACTCCAAGCAATCCAATGCCCTAACAACCACACAATAGATGAAACCAGTTGGTTTGAGGCTCCCTCCATCTACATTATCTGTGATTTGGGGGGTGTTAATTTGTGTTGGACTCGAAGTCTGCAACTGCAAGCTCTGACCATTCACGTGGTTTAAAGCTGTCAGAGGAGACTGGCACTAATCCTCCTTGACTTCCTTGTTTGTGAGGAAGATGTACAGACTCCCACCAGCTCAAAAGTTCCCTACATCCCCATCTCACACTGTGGTAATGGTGTAGCATGCTGGGCTCTCAGCACTGGATTACAAATGATGGTGTGTTTGCCAAGATGGCAATGCACTCCTTTCTCTCCCTGCCACTGCCAGTGCTCATAACCCTCCCTGACGAGGGGCACTGACCACACACACTGAGAGGAGTGTAACCCCTCTCTCTTGGCCTTGGTGGGCATAGTGTGAAGGCAGCTGGAGGAGGAAAAGGAGGAGAAGGAGAAGAAGGAAGAGGAGGAGATAATGAGTTCTTACTATCATTGAAACAGAAGGGGGAAATTTATAGGCAATGATGGATCAGAAACACAAAGATGTGAAGAGATGCTGTAAAAAAAACAAAGCCAGGCTTTTCTCAGTGGTGACCATTAAGACGACAAGAGAAGTATCAGGAAATACTTTTTACTGTGAGATGATCAAGCATTGGCACAGGTTGTCCACAGAGGTTGTGGAGTCTCCATCCTTGGTGGTGTTCAAAAGCCATCTGGACACAGACATGGGCAACCAGCTCAAGGTGGCTCTGCTTAAGCAGATGGGAGTGGTCAAGATAACCCCCAGAGGTCCCTTCCAGCCTCAGCCATTCTGTGATTCAGTGACTGAACTTTGATTATACAGCTTCAAGAATTTTACTTCAAATAAGGAAAACACTGTTATGAATAACAATCACTTTCCCATCTCTATTAGGTGCTTAATAAGTTAATTGTTTTGGAAGGGAGTCAGATTCTGAGTGCTTAAATCACTCAAATTAGTACAAAATAGTAATCAGTCTAATAGTGTAGTGTTCTTAAATGTCAAAATAGTGACTGCCTTAACAGTGAATTGTTAACAGTTAGATACATTCATTTTGCTAACTGCAGTAACTTAGAATTATATGGTCCTGGACAGAAAGAGGCAAGGTACTGTGAAGTACAGACAGTCCTACTCACTGAGACTATGAGGAAATTTTTTAAAATTGTTTATTGCACTATAAGCAATTCTGCTTTAAAAAAATATTTGTGTTTATTGCACAAGACTCCTTTTTGTAAGGTGAGCTTATAAATACAGTCCTACCTGCTTGATATTTTGGTGCCCAGAATGGTCAAGTGATCATTTTTGCTCCACCTCCTACAAGTACTGAGTCAGTTAAGAGCTGTCATATACCTATCTCTTTACACTTTTGATGCAAAACTAGAGTTTGAAAATGTAAATGAAGAGCCAAATATAGATTATAGGAGGAAACCTCAGTGCAAGTCTTCATATTCTCCATTTTTTAAATATAGCTGGGAAGAATTTTCATAAATTATCACATAATTTTCTATTGATCTGGAGAGGATTTTTCTATGTACCAGCCCATTCTGACTGGCTGTTACCTTACTTCCATAGGAAATAAGGGATATGAGGTGACAGAGATCATAAGAGGTTTTTGTATCCTGAGTCCTCAAAGTTTTCAAATGACCACAGAAAACCAGAATTTTAAAATTTCTTTTTTCATTCCTTCCCCTCTTGGAGTTTCTGTTATGATATGGTGTGGCATCTGAAAATCGATGGGATTGGCAGCTTTTTTGAATAGTGTGTAGAAGACTGACACAAGACTACATGTAGGAGAGGAATGAATTTTACTCTGGGAATAACCAACTATTTACAGTGTTAATACAGAAGTAGCTGCTGCTGCTTCATGATGTTGAACCTCCTGCTATATTTCCTTTAATTGTATTTACAAGAATCTGGATTTGCATGTAAGAAAAGGTTTTGTTGTTTATTCCAACTGAGAAGATTTAATCATCAAGTATTTACTTAAAACCTTACTGTTATAATCTCCTATATCCTTTGGAATGCAACGCCTTGATACAGTGCAAATATAAATAACCCGTGTCCTTAATTAGATTAAGTGATAGCACAGAATTTTTAGATTTGCAGTATAGTGTTAGAAACTAATCTCAGTGTAGCAGAGTAGATCACAGTCCTAAAGAGGATAACGAAATGTTATCCTAACCAGATAGCATGACACAAGGAGCAGAGAGGTTCAGGAAGTGTCTCAGGAAAGCAATTGGAAATGAGAAGCCAAGCTTAACTGCATCCCTTATTTAGAGTTCACAGTCACATTTCAGGGTGTAACACAGGTCATATTTCCCCTTCATCCACTTCCTGAGGATTTGGGGACCTCTACTCTGGAACTGCTGCACTGAAGAAAACCTGCTGTCACTGAGTTTCCTATAAGCAAAGATAAAGCTAACACGGCAGGCAAAAGCCATGTCTCCCAAGATGAAAGAAGTGTCTGTATCCTTGGATTCTTGATACAGACACTTTTTAAAGGCAAATGGGTGGGTTTAGAATCAGAAGGAATTTCTTCCTTCTTCCCTATCTGCCAGATTCTTGAGAAGAGCGTGTCTTAAACTGAAAACACCCAAGATATAAGGAAAGAGTTCAG
The DNA here is from genome assembly GCA_013397915.1 of Daphoenositta chrysoptera. Classification (NCBI taxonomy): domain Eukaryota; kingdom Metazoa; phylum Chordata; class Aves; order Passeriformes; genus Daphoenositta; species Daphoenositta chrysoptera. Next base: position 180,263 of record VZRO01008028.1, on the reverse strand, counting down.
TTGTAAGACATTTCTTTTCAAAAGGACACTTGTCTGTGAAACTTGTCCTGCCACTGGCAGAATGACAGCAACAGAATCAGCTGGACAGTGCCCCTATGCACTCTGCTCTCGGCCATTTGGAGTCTTTATCTGGTTTCCAATAAAAGCAATTGTAATGTTGCACCACTGCAACATAAAAAGACCTTTTATAAACCTATCTTTGCTAGCTGCACCTAGCAGATCTAACATGGCTATACAATTGTGTACATTCCTTGGAGGATCTGACACTTCCTTTAGCTCTGAATTTGGCCAGAGAATCACAGCTTCTCATGATACAGTATTGATTCTAAAATTTGATCTTACTAAGCTAAATTCAAGGTCAATGTTGAATAAAAGAGAAAGCTGGATGTTAAGTGAGTCACTATGTAAAATGGTGAAGTTGTGAGTAAATTGTGCCAATTGGGTGAAAGTATGCAAAACCAGCTAAAATGTAAATTCCAGAGGACAGAAAAGTGACTACAATAGAAGAGGGGGGGAAAGGAAGGCTATCTAATAACCTCTCTGTTATGCCTTAATTTTATGCTGCAGATGTTGCTATCAATTTATGCTCACACAGAGCAACTAACCTTAATTAATACATCACCATCCCACTGATTCTGTATCTGGGCATTGGGATTACACAGAAAAGAATATCTTTTATTTGCCAAGGAATACAGCAATCAAGATGAATACTAATGATCACATAAGGAAAACTCCGTAGTTCGCACAAGCAAAGAGCTGTGGTATTATCCTAGGTTTTGCATTTTTTTTTCTAAAGAATGTCATGTCAGGCTTGAAATATTTCAGATATTGTCATCATGGCATCCTGTGGGAAAAAATTATTCTATACGGTTTAGTGATGCTGTTCTGCAAACAACAAGAGGCAAGTTGTGAGTATCACATGCAAGTTATATGATTTAATATATGATTTATATAATATGAGTCTAACTGGTTCTCAGAAGCAAGAGGAAATTCATTATTACCAAGGTAATATGTGCTCACATGGACTTATTCTGTGGGATGATTTTATTTTACCTTCTCATTGTTTCTTTTTGACTTTTCAGGCAAGAAGAAAAGAAAAAGTCCCAGTCTGGTGAAAGGCCCATGAAAGATGAACGCATTTTAAACCTGCAGAAGAAGATTGTAGAAAAAACAATGGAGCGTAAAAAGCAAGAAACACTCTTAAAGATTATCCCCCAGAAAACCAGGATCGTGTCAAGCAAGGTCTGGTTATTACATAAGGAGAAAAGCTCTGCAATAGACCTGCTGTTCACAGACCTTTGCTCAACTGCCAGCACTGGCAAGGGGGCAGAGGCAGATGGTGCCATACATGGCTGGCAATAACAACACCCTGCCTGCTGCAAAGGCACAATTTCTCCAGCCGTGCCCTTGACCTCACCTTTTTGTCACACATTCTCTGCCACAGAGCAGGGCTCATCCATTCGACACCTGCCTTCCCACTCTTACCACCACATGCTCATCCCATCAAGACAGCATCTTACCCCATCTCCAACTCTTGTCTTTCCCAGCTTCCTATCACACACATCCCATCACACCAAACTGGGATGCTCACCCCCTCTCTCACCCAAGGCATGTTACAGTTTATCATTCCCATGGTTTTGTGGAGAGTTGCAGCAGTGTTGCAGTCATCCTAAACTGGGCAACCCACTCCACTTACCTTTCTATTCATCATGCCAAGTTTGATGTTAACAAGTTTCCCAATCATTAGCAAACAAACCATGTTATCAGCCAGCAGATTATCAAATAGAAGTTCAGTGTATTCTCTAAAGGGAGCCACTGTATCACCTGCAGTCTGATCATCTCTGTGTCTTTCCTGCAGGGTTCTTTGCAATGGAACCATTGGAAAGAACTGGAAGAGAGTCGGGAAAGACAGTTCAGAATACTTCAGCATGGCTTCATGGACAGAGAAGCAGCTCAGAAAAGGGAGATCATTGCAGCAGCAAGAACTGGAGCCAAAGCCTGTGTACTGCGCTCTGATCTAAAATAAAATACATTTGGAACAAATTCAGGCCTGCTGGAAATATCCCAGTGTATCTATTTACTACCAGGTTGAGGTTTATTCTTTATTTCACCTTTACAGTATGATTAGAAAATGTAGGTCTTACAGGCACAATAGAATAAAAATCGGGGGGGGGGTGTTAATATAATTTGATTTATATTCTTTTAGAATAATATAATGATTAATTATATAACGATTTTTTTCTGCTAGAATCAAAAGCTTTAAGAAATGGACACTTTATCATCAGAGCTCCTACAGCATAATGGCAAATATCTGGGTAAGAATGTCGAGACCTGTATTTCTGGTTTTGTATACTATGCCATGGTTTGCTACACTCATTTTTCCAAAAGAAAAAAATGAGGGCAAACCCCAAGGAACATTTATTTACACATGCATCTTTTCAGAATGCAGGGCCAACCCAAGTTCCTAACATGTGATCTTACATGACTAACCATGTAAGAGGATTGCCAGTTTCAATGCTGTTTTAGAGGATGAGGGAAAAACTGTTTAGAAGGTTTAGATGATGTGAAAGCCTCCAGGAGCCAGAGTCTAGATTCAGTGACCCAGGCAGACCATCCCTGTATTTGCAGATATACATGTCTTCAGTCTTTAAACAGTGGGAGGAGAACATAACACTGATCTCTTTAGGGAGCTGCTTCCAGAAAAAGTCAAAATTCTGTTACTCACCTAGAAGATAATTTGCCCTCTATGACAATTTCTATACTGTGTAAAACAGCCTTTAAATCACAAAACTTATCCAGGCACAAAGCCAAGGAGGATACAAATCGGAATTAAAATCTGCCCAGCAGTAAGACTACGTAATGTATTTCTGTTTTAACTGTATGCCAGTTGCTAAGTGTTTAATTATGGCTATTGCAAATATTTAAATTGAAGGAGACTGTTGCTGACATTAGAGTCAGGCAGCTGCTTCTAATGCTCTCACAACATTGCATTTCTCACTTGTTATTGAAGGAAGTCTAATGGAATTCTTTTGTTGCCATCTAGCTGTGAAGATCACTTCCACAACCCACAAGCTGACAAAATGTGCTGTGTTTTTCACTCCGAGTAAATGCTATAGTAGTCCACAAAGGCCATGCAGGTAGGCTAATGCTCCATAGAAAAGAGTTAAGGAACACAGGAGAGTGAAAAGAAGGAATCATAGAAGCAGAACTACATAGAAAAGGATACTTTGATACCATGTGTAATAGGGTATTGTAACATCTTTAAATGACAAACCCTTGGTAGCAGGGAGTTTGTCTTCCTTTGTGGTTGTTCAGCATTCTTTTGCACTGTATTCCAGAGCAACAAAGCTAAGTGGTGACTCTAACACCTCAATTTTCCAGAAGCCAGTAATTAAAAGCTGACACTCGTGGTCTAGGATATTGCATGGCTGAATAGTTCTTCTTAAACTTTTTTGTAAGAATTAAAAAAAAAAAAAAAAGGCGTCTTTAAGCAGATATGGAAGTCGTGGAAATTTCAAAACCCCTTCATACTGCAGGCATCTTCCCCTGTGATTTTGGACCAAGTTTTCACAATTCTTACTGAATTGCAATCAAGCTGATTCAGAATTATTTCCTTCTCCATATTTTCTTTTCTCTCAAATGAAAGGACTGAGGAATAGAGGAATCTCAATAATCCAGATGTGGAATTTTTGCCTTCAGGGGTCACAAGAAGCTCTATTGCTACTTTGGGATAGGATGCATAAAGTCATCTTCAGAATCAACGTTTTGAGGAATGCAGAAGAATGTGTTTTGAAGAAAATACCAATTTATTCCTGTATTGGTGTTTTTGTATCAATATAGCCTATTGATTTTTCAGTGATGGCAGGTCTAGCAACAGAATTCACAGAATAATATAAAAAATACCACCTTCCTCCTGACAAATGTGTATAACTTGATGCTGGACACAGCAGATCCTATCCAGAACCACTCTGTCCCTGGCTTCTAGAGCACATTCTCTAGTATTCCTGTGTGATACATGGAAACCTGAGGTGACCAATGCAGAGCCATCAAAGGTCTGGTGGGACCTGTTAGCCTTGTGTTACAAAAGCAGCTGCAATGCCACTGGAGCCAGGTGAGCTGTGAAGCCACACAGCTCATTGAGACTTGCTGCCTCAGCTGGTGCCTGTGGCAGGGACCATCGCCACCTGGTGCAGCCACACACAGATAATTGAGTGAGCAATTCCTCTACACTTGCTTCATGGAAACACAGGTGGATGAATAATTCATGATTCATTCATTTACACATTTGTTACACCATTTGCAGCCAAGAAGAGGAGCCTGAGTGAACAAGGCTGACTCTGAAATCATCCATCAAAACAGAGTAATAAAATTAGAGGTTGCACCAGTCTGATCATAGTGACAGACTCATAAGGAAACATTTATAGTGCTGGAAGCTGCACATTCCAGAGATGTCTCATGTTAGTGCAAACAGCCAGACGACAGAAGCCTTCACATGCCACTAGAGTGTAGGGAGGTGTAACAAAGCCCAGATTACCAGAGAAAGACCAAGGGGTTTTGCCATGTGACAGGCACTGGGCACGGTGCTCACCACTCACGTAACACAGTCACTGCTTGGTGGCATTCAGCTCCCTCTTCCATATCAGCCTCAGGAATGAGGGAAAGCCCACGCTCAGTGACTGCCATGCCAGGTAATCCAGCCTGCCCTAGAGAACACAAATGTTTTATTATTTAAATAAAGACAGAAATCATTATGTTGGAATGGCAAGGAAAAAAAATACCTAGTACAAATCTCCAGCACTCCTTATCCAGAGGAGGAGAAGGGAAGACAAGTCACCAGGGAAAGCTACCAGTTCATATACAAACTGCCCAGTTGCCAGGCACAGAGCAGTAAGAATCCAGAGAAGGATAGATGCTCATTGCACAAAGGTAAAGCTGTTGGGCAAAACCCATTTTGATAGTGAGGTGAGGGCCTTGAAACACCTCTGCAAGTGTTTATGAGTTAGACGTTGGATCTGGAGTAATTGTTCCCAGGGTAACAGGTAACAATCTCCCACATTGATGGCCCTGATGAATTTTTGGAAAACTTTGGAAAATTTTGGTTTTTTGGAAACACACTGAGAAAAAGAATGTCTTCACAGAAAGGGTGATTAGGTATTGGAATGGACTGCCCAGGGAGGTGGTGGAGTCACCATCCCTGGAGATGTTTAAGGAAAGACTGGACATTGCCATGGTTTTGACACCGAAAGTCAAGAATAAAACTCCTTAATACCAATGTAAGTATTAAGCAGGCAGCACTTTATTATGGCACTGGATGGTAACTTGGCCTAACATGCATGCCTGCCTCAGGATGATATACGTATTTATTAGCCAGGGATGACAGAATCACAGAATATGCTGAGTTAGAAGGGACCCACAAGGATCATTGAGTCCAACTCCTGGCCCTGCACAGAACAGTTAGAAAAAAACTAACTTTTAGATACAATTAAATGAGGACAAAGTCGTTGAAGCAAAAGACAACTGTTTCTTAGTAACGATTCAGCTGAGCCGGGTGTGTGTATTGAGTAAGGGGTGATCAATAGCTAACTCATGTAGGCACAGTTAACTATTAGGAGACAGCAAATCTTAATTCCGACAGCAAATGTTAATTACAAAACCTAAGAAGCCGGATTCATCCTAATCTTGTCAAGACAGAGGGGACAAGGATCATCTCAGAAACCACTGAATCATTCCTCAAAGGATCACACACGCCCCGGGGAGAAAGGTGAAAAGTGCATTGTGAGGAAGACTGCCAGCCTTCATCAGAAAGACCCCCGAGGAAGAGGAGAAGCCTTCCTCAGTGAGACCACCAGGACACACAGTGCATGCGTGCCACTTCTGCCGGTAATATTAATGACTTCTGAGAAATCATTTGTATAACCACGCCTGTCCCTAGAAATGTGATGAATATTCATGATTTAACCCATAATATCGGGTATTATTAGGGAGTAGGCAGTACCGGGTGTGTGTGTACTCGGAGGAGAGATCCGCCCACACACCCGGTACCGAAATAAAGCAAATACCCGCTTCTCTGACTCTGTCTTTGAAGTGTCTCCTGGCCCGGTTTGGGGCGAATCAGTATCCCTCCCCCAGAGCCGAACACGCATGCAGCCCCCAACAGAGTGGCTACATTTTACACCCTTTCCCGGCCGGGGCCCGTGTCCCTTGCCCACTGGCTGCGTACTCGGGAACTCACATTCTCTCCCAACCCCTGCTTGCAAGTGCAGTGAGGCCTCCCCTCAGTCTCCGGGCTGAACAGAGCAGGTGCCCTCAGCCGCTCCTCATACAGCTTCCCCTCAAGGCCCTCCGCCATCTTTGTCACCCTCCTTTGCGTGCCCTCTATTAGTGTAATATCTTTCTTATACCGTGGTGTATACATAAATCAGAAAAGTTTTAGATAGGAAGTTACCTGGGTTTGCCCAGAGAGACTCAGAAGGGCCTCTTGAGGGTCTTTAGGAACCCCGGTGGTCTTCCATATATGGTGTTGTTTTTCACTCTTGGTATAAAAGCTGCACAATGTTTCTGAAGTAACTGGATCGGTCTGACCTGGCTTGTTGCAATGTTCAGTAACCACCGCGTAGCGTTCCATTAGCTGCTTCTTCTGCACGAGCACTTTATAACACTCTAGTTGATGTGGTGGTGTTCAGTCATAGGTTGGATTTGATGACCTCAAAGGTGTTTTCCGACCTTCCGACCTAATTGATTCCGTGATTCTGAGGTTCTGTGAAACGTTTCCAGAAGACGGACGGGGAGCGGGATAAAGGGCGGGTTGGGGGGGAGTGGGGACGACACCACCCTAAAGATCTCTCAGACTCCACCTTCAGGTACAACAGCTCCGGAGAAGACAGCAAAAGCACGGTGTGGCTTCGGCCACTCCTTTCAGGATCTGTCAGGGCCGAGTAACCAGAGGACCAGGAGACCTTCCCCGAGGAGCGGTGAGAGGAGACAGAGGGCCCCGACAGCCCGGCACAGGCCGCACGCCCGCGCGGAACTACAACTCCCAGCACACCCCGCGGCACCAGAGGAGGCGCGGCCGCCCGTCCTACCGCTGTCTGATTGACGTGCGCGCCGGCCACTCGGCGACGCGCAGGCCCGCGGCTCCGCCAATGGTGG
>VZRO01008028.1:132127-172772 GCA_013397915.1 Daphoenositta chrysoptera | reverse complement strand
CTGCCCTGGCCGGCGGGCAGCCGCAGCGCCGGGGTGCAGGCACGGCTGGGCTACGGCCCCTCCTGCCCCGTCTGCCAGGGAAGACGGATCTCTGCTCCGGAGGAACAGCCGGGGCTCGGTGGATGTAGCTGCATGAAGTTGTCGCTCTCCCCTCCCATTTTGTGTGACAGCAGGAGTGGGGGGAGTGTTCCTCTCCTACCTCAGCCCGCACCTGTACTTTATTACAGGATGTGGAAAGACTCAACTGGGGGGGGGTTTGCGTTCTTCTGCTTTTGGTTTTTGGGACTGTTGGAAGTGAGTTGTGGCGTCTCTCAGAGAAACTTGTGCAAGTAAGAGCAACGAGGAACTTTTCTTCTGCCCAGTGTCCATTTTTCTTTGCTGTGTCTGAAATCGGACATATAGCTGATGAAAAGGTTTAGTGTGTTGTTTTGTTCTGTTGATGGGTTTGGGGGATTTTTGAGTTGTTTTTGGAACTGTTTTGGGTTTTTTAGGTTGTTCATAAACATGTCATATTTGTCTGTAGATGTAGCTGTCTGCTTAGAGCAGGCATACTGGTGTATCTCTGTGGTAAGCTGGTTATCTCTCATCTTTACACCTCTCACCAAGCTCTTTTACCATGGGAACGTTTTACCTAATTTGGGTAACACAGACTCGGTTTCTTTTTTCACTGAAGTTGGTGTAATGCATTTGAGAAAATGAGAGCGTCTTTAAAGGTACTGTAAATACAGGATAAGAAGCTTTAAAATAGAAAAATATTGGTGTTTTCTGTGGTAAAAAAAAATTCAGACTAATACTTTGTGACTGGTATGTGCATCTTCTGAGGACAAAAATCTTGTTATGCAGATGCGTCTTTGATACAGTGTTTCCTGTTAGGGCTACGAAGAGACATCTGGAGTAGAAATGTGAAGCAAAGTCTTAAAGGCATGGGATATCACATTTTGACAAATTCAACATATAATGGTGTTGTCAGCTGTGCCTTTCACATTCCCAGTGTTTGGATTGACATTATTGGTTTCTTCAAGTAGGTACTTCGGTGTATTTGTCGTGTCTAGGATGACTGTGAACGTAAGTCTTGTTTGTGTTAGTGAAACACCGGGAAAACGTCTGTCACTTTCTTCAGACAATTTGACTCCATTCATGTGGGAGACCAAGACGTTGTTTTGAGAGTGGTGAAAGAAAAGTTTTTAGTATTCTAGAGAATCAGTTTGTTTTGAGTGGTAATTCAAACATGTTTAATTAGCTCAGCTTGATCTCGGTGAAAATGTTAACTTTTTCTAGAGGAAAGAACAAGAGACTTAAATGATTAATAGCAGTAGTTACCAGTCCTAGTGTAAACATTCTTAATTTAAATAGCTTGATCTTCTTTCTTCTCAAGTACAGAGAAAAGTTGGTACTTGTAGTCTTTGAAATGCTATTTGTTATGAGATCAACACTGCTTAGGAACAATAACTGCATGTGCAGAGCTCTGGGTAAGGCAGGAAGGGGAGTGGCCTTTTCTCGTACTGTACTGTCCTGCAGTGAAGCAATAAAAAGTCTGTAAAAGTTAGAAGTATTTATTGGCTTGCTAAGTTGATCAGCTAAGTTTTTACACAAAGAAAAGTCTAACTTTTTAAAAAGTCGTAATTTTAGAATTTTGAATTGATGTCTGAATGCCTCTTGCTTTAAGTCTCTCAGATAACTGCAGCTAAAGCTGTGAGTGAGGTCACTGGATGTCTATGGTAGGGGGGAGGTTGTTGCAGTAATTCCTGGTATTATCCACTTCTGGGAGTCTTGATGCTGGGTGGTTTCATAGTGACTGCTGGAAGAAGAGCAATATAGGCCTTATCATTTAACTTGGGCTGTCCAGTCCTGTGTAAGAAATTTTGTTATTAAATTAAGTGGTCCTGAAGTTTTGAAGATTTTTGAGGAGTTCTTCCTGATGAGTGTATCTCTTAACGTGCAATGTCTGTACCTCTGTTCCTATACATACTAAATTTGATCTGTGGTGTGTTTAAGAAAGTAAGCTCTGCTTTGTTTTCAGAACGTTCAGGCAGTTGATGTTCTATGAGGTTTCCCAAGTAAGCCAATAACATGTGGAAATCTATAGCCCCACAGAAAAGGTTCGTTCTTACAAAACAAAAATGTTGCTGGATCATAAGACTCCTTCCATGGTCTTAATAAATTCCAGCAGTGTGATTTCCTTAGTAAACATGACTCTCTTGAGATGAGTCATGTTGATACTGATGAACCTGCCGATGATGATTTGAGGTAGTTTTACAGTGATGAGGTTCCCTGTGGGTATCTATTTTCAACTTCATTCTTCAGAAGCAGCTTCTGAAGAGGTTTAGATTTGAGCCATCGGCAGCTGGAACATTTGTGCCTTGTCTGTACTCTCTGCATTAATTATAAAGAAAGCCAACTGTCAGTGTTGTAAGATTTTGAAAATTAAACCTTCTAAATAGCAACAGTGTGCTCTGTCACTTAGGTCAAAAGGTGCTTCTATCCTCTACTGCAGTTCAGGGTTGACACTAGATCCTCTGAGACATTTCGTAGTAATCCTGTAAATAATCTGTTTCTTGGTGTCTGGGTAAAGAAGTGTGTGAGTATTTAAAGTGGGTAGGATGATCTTACCATGTCTTCTATTGTGTGTTACTTCAGTTTTCACCGTAACTTTAAAACTGAAGTTTGTTGGTTGGTTGGCTTCATTTTTTCTTCTGTTACAGCTCTTCTTTGGCATTTAAGCCACTCATAGCCAAAGAAAATCTGTGCAACATTTTTTGTTTGGAGTCCCCACAGGGTTAAAAACCCCCACGTTTTTAACCCTTTCTAAAGATACTTGGTCAACAAACCATTGCACTGGGTTGTATTCAGTGTTAAGTCCGAAAAGCAGCAGGTCTTGTGAAACTTTCTGGGTGTTTTACATTCAAACCCATGCTGCCTGATGAATACAATAGGCTTATTTTTTGCTGTCTTTGAGCAGTGCAGATATGTCAATGGATCAGCTTTTTCTGAAAGGTTCTATTTAAAAACAGTTCTAACAACTTGTGATCTAAAATAAGCTTATATAAAGTTCATTTCTTTATATTTCTCAGGTGTGTGCACCAACTAATATTTCCCAGCTTTTTAATGTTTGAGTGTTTTTTCCAATTCAGTATGTGAGGATAATCAAGGAAAATGTCTCTTGGCTTTCTTGATGAAATGAAACTTACAAAGAATCTAATGGCCTAACTTCTTATAATACCTCGTGTTGCTCACTCTTGTTCATCCTCTTGCTGTGTGCAGAAAACTGCTTTATGTAAGTAATTTTTCATTTCATTTGTAGCTGGTCAGTGAAGATGGTAACTTGTCTTGAAGCAACTATTCTAAAAGAGCAGATGTGTAAGGTTTAGGGATGGTTTTCTCCCTTGCCCCCATCCCTCATCCCTTGTCCTGTGTCTCCTCTTTCCCATCCCTCTTCCCCTGGTCTCCTAAAACCTCCAAACCCATGAATAATAGTCATATGGAACTAGGAACTTGGTATAGCACCTAGAAAATGTGCTCACAGAACAGCTGCTCTGTTCTTTTCATTTTTGTTTGGTTGGGTTCTTGTGTGAGTGCACCATTAGTCATGATCTTGTTTTAGAAGTTCTCATGCCCTATCCCAGAAACTCAGTAAACCAAGTAAAATAGGATCTTCCCAAGAATGTTGGTAAGGCTCACAGAGAAGCTTTCTTTCTTAACAAGTGAAATGAAATCTAGACCTTAAGAACAGTGGGATGAAGTGTTCAAAGAGAATTCTCATTACCTGAACACAGAATGTTACGGAAATGATTGCATAGGTGAGTCCTGCATTGAGGAAGCAAGAGACTGAAGTCAGTCGGCTTTCTCTGATAGCAAACTCTGAGCCTGAGTCTTCAACATCCCAGGTGACAACATAATACTATTTCTTATCTACCAGAAAAACTGAACATGTCCATTTAGATTCCTAAAAGAAGTGGAAGAGGGTGTTTTACAGTACAGTTCCAAACATGAGATCTATTGTGCCTGTGGACTCACTGAGCATTCAGTGTGGCATATGTAGTTCAACTGGGGAAAAAAAAAAAGGCCTATTGACTTTCATTTTGGCTTTTGTGCTAGTTTTAAAATTAAAAACTATGAGAAAATTGATGAGTGGTGTATTGTGCTGCTTAAAACTATACATGAATATAACTTTGGGCTTAGTAATAAGTACCAAATTCAGTGTAAGCATTTTTCTCAAGCATGTGTTGTTTTAATAATGTCACAGTTCAGTGTTAATGGGTCTCAAGAAAGTGATTTAAGAAATGGAGTAAGTTGAAGCGGAAAAAGATCAGGCAAGTTTCCTTTAATTGAAGGCTAGGATTGGCTACCAGTGCTGTTCCGTCCCACTGCATGTTCACGTGTTTCCTCATCTGGGAGTAGGCTACAGCATGTGTGCTGGCCTTTGTGGTGGTAACCAGCTCTGGAAGACAGTTGAGCAGTTCGTGTTTACATGGTTGGTATTTTCCTGCTCCCTCGACTCCGGCCCCAGCTCCGCGCTGTGTTGGGCACGTGGTAGCTGTACCGCGGCCAGGCTCTGAGATGGGACCTTCAGTACCTGCCCGTTACTCAGAGCTGCCTTTGTGCTTTTCTGCTCTCCCCCTTGGCAGGTAGCTGGGCGTGCACTTGTGCAGGTAACAGAGCAGCTACAGTGAATTCATCTTCTCCTGCACATCAGCAAGTATTTTGAAACTGAAATTTGTCTGCTTTACTTATTAGATTCCTCTCCAGCTGTTTGTCTCCCAGCTGTTGGAATCTGGAGATGGGTTGCAGAAGGGAGCTGCTCATCTGGAGTTGTAGGTTCTCTGAAGATGGCTGCTTATGATACAATTCCCACTGATTCCTGCCCACAGACACTGCCGCAAGCATCAATCATTTGCTTTTCAGTTCAGTGTCATTGGGATTTCTTAATATTCTTCTAGTTTGCTGTCAAACTCACTTATTCGGGTGTTTAGTTCATGGGTGAGAATGACTGAGGCTTCAGGCCCAGCTGCAGGTGTCTGAGGCTCACACACTGAACTTGGGATTTCCCTCCCTCTGGCTTTGGGCAGAAACTGATGACTCAGGAACAGGAATCTTGGAGTGGGGGGTATTGGAGAGTACAAGCATTGCAGACAGGTAACCTTCTCGCTTCTCTTTGATAGGTTTGGAAGAACATTGTCCTCTGACCTTCAGAAACCTGGAGTTTTTGTCACTGAGCTACCTAAAGGAATCTAAGGAAATTATAGCTGTAGCTTCCTTGCCATTACTTTTTTGGTGTTTGTACCTCTTTTTCAGTGGTTTTAGATCAAGAAACACTATGAGCACAGTAAGTATTTTACTACTCAATGCAAACCTGATTCTTGAAACATGTTTTCCATTGTACTTCTGCAAACTTTTTTAAGAGTTTGTAGCTAAATACACAGGAACATAACTATATTGAATCTTCACGTAAGTTCTGTAAAGATTTTTAATCACTCTAGGTGCTAGCAGTAGTACAGAAATGCTCACAATGTGAGCAAAACCTGATAAATTGTGAACTAGTTTCTCATTTGCAAACCATGGTGATAGACCTTTTCTTGGTGAGGCAGCTGGTAATTTGGAGTGATGGAATTTGGAGTGACTGGAATTTGGAGTGATGTCTTCCTTGCTGCGATTGGTTCAGGTAGGAATAACCCGTACCACCTTTTGGTGAATATTTCAGCCATTCCAGGAGTGTTTTCTGTATCCTTGTGTGCTTTCATTGGTGTTGCAAAATTGAGGGCTATGTTAATATTGCACAGAAAATGCTGAATCTTTGTTTTCTCTTAGACTCAACGGAAGCGCCGTGGAGGAACAGTTAATTCTAGGCAAGCTCGAAAAAGAAACAGGCTCATGGCTTCTACTGCTGAAATGGCTTCAGAAGCAGAACCAATAGAACTTGAAGAAAGTGGTAAGCTTTCTTTCGAACTGGTAAGAACAGAAACTGCTTCTGGAGGGTTTGGGTCCAACTGAACATGTGTTTTTCCAGTTTCTAGGCAGTTTAGTGGAGAAGAAGGGAAACCTGATTTTAGGAAGTTTCTGTATGATAAACGTTCTCATGTGTCGGGTGAATTGTCTGTTGCTGTGTACCTGCAAGCTGTTGTCATCCAGCAGAACTGTGTGAGGAGCTTAGCTTCTCTTTTGCATTGCAGCTTGCTGAAGACAGGGCTGGTAAAGCTGTCTGTGGATTGCTGAGGGCAAAGCTTGAATGAAATGTGGTACTCGTTCCGGAAGAGAACATGGACAGGAGATGGCTGAATCTCAGCCTGTTACACAGTGGCAGGCAATTTTCCTCCTTTGCAATCTCTAACCTTGATTCTACCTTTGTTTTTCAGCTGGTGAAGAAGTAGTAGATCTCACATGTGAATCTTCTGATCCTGTAGTTGTTGATCTAACTCACAATGATTCTGTTGTGGTAAGAAGTTAATAGCACACTTGCCTAAATATTGTAGTTAAATTAGTTTTGTCTTGTGTTGCCTGATAGAATCTGACTTGAAGGGTAAGTTTTAAGTTCAGAGTTAACTTGTCAGGGCATGAAGGTCCTGTGTTAGAGATAACAAAGAAGCTGCTCTGTAGGTGCACTTGCAGTTGCCCTACTGATAGGGTAGTATAAAATAACTTCTTGCTCCAGAACCTGGAGTTGATATCTCTCAGTCATAAGTAGTGTAACATAAAGAGTTGATAGTTGAAGTTCTTCTGGAGATGTCAACAATAGAATCATAGAATTATTCGGGTTGGAAAGGACCTCTAAGGTCATTGAGTCCAACCATTCACCTAGCACCACCAAGTCCACAACTAAGCATGTCCATAAACACCACATCTACATGTCTTGGAAGTACCTCCAGGGATGGTGACTTCAAGCCAATGCCACTGGGCTGCCCTGGGCAGCCCCTTCCAGTGCTTGACAAATCTTGGTGAAGAATTTTTCTAATATCCCTATAGTCCAATGATTTAAAGAAAAAGCCAAGGGAGAGAAGATTAAGTAAAATACGTTCATCTTCATACTCCAAGAAGTCTTTAAAAACTTTTTTTTTTTTCCCTGCTCTTCTGAAAGCTAGAATAGTCTTTGATCCAGCTGACAGTGATGTTTATCCCCTCAGGTTTGGGATGCCACTGCTGCTGTGCCAAGCAGAAACAAGCAACAGGAATAGCATAGGGAGTATTTCTTGCTGGGGTTGTTCCCTGAGCCTTTGCAAAGGGAAGGCCTCAAACTTAACAACAGAACCTGCACTTACCCTGCTCCAGTTGCAGCAAGAGTGGGTTGGGGATTGGGCTTGTTTTCTTCAGCAGCTGCCATAATATGAAGCGTTTATGGACATCACTGCTGAATTGGCCTGTTTGAGGAGAAAGAGGGAAAGATTCACCTGCAGCCTGAAACCCTAAAGCATGGGGGAGCAGGGAGGAGCAGGATCAGGTCATTCATAAGCTGCCTCTATTTCTACTCCATTGGAGCAGCGGGAGCAGAACAATCAGCAACCACATACTTATTTACAGGGAAGCATTTAATATACTACTTTTAATATTCTTAATCAAAATTAGAGTAATAGCCTACCATTCTTAGCTTGTTTTGTTGGAATTGCTGTCCTTAGCTGGTGTTGGTATGTAACACCAGGGGTGCACAACAAAGTCTAATTGTATTTTCTTTTCTCTCCCTTCCCTTATGTATTGATGCAAGATTGTTGAAGGTGAGTTGACATTTTAAAATTGATAATGGAATTTTCCTAAATGTAATTATTATTTTTTGTTTGCATTTTCCAATGAATTTGAGCAGCATTTATTGAAACTGCAAAAGGCCAAGGACATTGCTAAAGCATCTGGCCAGTGCCTTAGAGAATTAATCCAGTCTCTGTTAGTCACTATCAGAGCTTGTAGAAAGTATATGAAATAAAATACGTCAAAAGCTGCTCTCAATTTTTCTTGTTTTCTAAAGACAGAATTTAAGCCTCAAGTTGACCATAACTTTAATTAGCACTAGAATATTGGTTGTGAATAAAAAATGTCAGAAGGTTTGTTTAACCTGTATTGCAGTGAAGGAACTAAAGAAAGTGATTTGTGCTCATAGTATTCACTAGTCTAACATGCCTCAAATTTTGTAGTGAGAAGTATTAACTGCTTTTCTACTTTAGATGTTAAAATATTACAGGTCTAAAGAAGTTAATCCTTTACATCTTTCAGACCTGGTTCTGATTACATTATTGGAGATGTATTAGTATGTTGTCAGCTGCTTACCTAGAATGTAATCTGTTCTGTGCTCTGAATGAAGCAAGAGTAAGTGAAAAATGCCTGTGTTGAAAGTTGTAGCTGAACACTTAGGCAGGAAGTGGCTTTAGTTTTGTGACTTTTTATGTCATTTTAATTGATTATTTTATTAGTGCTTGATTATTTTTACATGCATACAGATAAACTTGAGTTCAGTCCTCTCTCCCTCCCCGAACACACAGCAGTTGTTGCAGTTCCTCACCACAGATTGTAGTGGTTTCTGTCAGTAAGGATTAGGAGAGGTATCTTTGCTTTATAGGGAAGATGGATTCACAGGAAGTGTAATTACATGAAACATGTGACACGGAGGATCTTTAAGGTTAAGTTTTAGCTGTTTGTAGGGTGAAGAGAGCAAATGTTTTCTGTCAGTATGTAGCAGAATATTCACATCTGAACATGTTCAGCTTTAATACTTGGAAACTAGTTTGTTTAAGATTGCTTTTAACCCAGATGAGTATGGTCTAATCTTGCATTTCAAGGGTAGTTCCAGGGAGAGAGAGAGGTAATAGTATAGCTAACTTAAGAAAATTAAATTACAGAGAACCAGCGACAAAGGAGAAATCTGAGACTAAGAAGCCAGCGACAGTCAGACAGCTGTGTACTGAGCAGTGATGATGAAGATGAAACAAGAGATAACGATGTGTATGTGACTGATAAAGCGTCTCGAGAACTGGGGCCACTGGAAGAGGAGACTGCAAGTTCAAAGTACGTATGCTTCATCTCCCACCAAACACTGAGTTGTGCTTCTTTTGAGACAGACAGGACTAAGTAGTATTTGTCATCACCTGGCTTGTATTTGAAGCCTTCACTTACTCAGTTTCCTCTTTTAATGAGTATGATATCCCATGTTGCATGATAGTCAAATTATATCACTTTCACTTTAGGATGAAAAGCCAGCCTGAAACAGATCTACAGCTTTGTATACAGCCTTAAAGATGAGTGTAGGGTATGGCAAGGAAGTGGGGATTAGTCACAGGCCAGAGCTCCTAATGTATTGCATTGCCTTTTCCTACAAAGCTCCAGTAGTTACATTAGATATACAATACTTGTGTTGGTGTCCAGGAGGTTTGGTATCACAAGACTGGCAGGCAGCAGACTAGCAAATTCCAGTAAAAACCCTTATGCATTCCCTGCTTTTTTTTTACATACTGTGCCAGTTGCTGCCTTCCTGGAAGCAGCAGCTTTCCTTCCCAAGGTATATTTGTAAGGTGATCCTGGAGGTCATGCTCTTATGGCTAATTCTTGTTCTGTCCCATGGATGTCATGGGGCCCTGATGTGTTTGCATGTGGGATGGGATCTTGCTGTTTGAGTCATTCTGCAGAGAATCCTGCTGCAGTATGTTAGACTAAGGAAATGAAATCAGATGTCTATGTGACTAGGCAAGTTGAAGGACATAACAATTTTGGTATAAACTTATTTGAAAGTGGCTTTTTTTTTGGGAGGGGAGTGGGGTTGATACAGGGTTGAATGAAGCTGAATGTGCTTTGAGCCTTTTGGATTACTGAAAGGCAGTGCAGGAGAGAACTTGAGTATGTAGCTTCTGGGTGCCAGGTCATAAATATGCCACCAAAAGCTTCTATGCTATTCTAATCCATAGTGCATTTTGCCAATGGAGTTGTAGATGTTTAAATCTTGGTTGTTAAGTACTTCAGAGAACAAATACCACTAACTGGATAATACAAAAAAGTAAGAGTTTGTTCCTGCAGCTTTCTCTGTTAAGGATTGCACCTTCCTGCTCTGTGTAGATTAGGCTGAAAAAACTCAGTGCTGCAGCATTTAACATTGACAAAAGGGTCCTTCCTGGTGCTGGGGATTGCCAAAGCTATCTGCAGTGTTGGACTCCTCATCCTTCTAAGATTATCATCAATTGTAATTTGTTACAATTGATGCCTGCCTCAAGAATAGAGGAACAAAGAAAGGAGAAAGAAAGAAGAGGAGTAAAAATGCAAGAATTAGTGGAGTAAAATTCTGTAGGTGAAACTAGGGGTAGATGTTAGTAGTGCTCCCTGCTTGAATTGAAGATAATGACATAAAGGCCATCTCAAGCTTTCTATTCATGTTTGGTTAATAAATTACAAACTGTGGTTCAGCATTGGGTGGTGACATAAGAAAGCCAAGTGTTTAGGGTAGAGTGTTCTGAAGATTTAAACTAGAGATTAGTTTGTAAAGAAAAAAGTGTCAGGAAGCTCTTTTTGTTTCTGCTAGCTGATACTATTCCTCACTTGGGCTGGGACACGTTCCCTAGGCAGCCGATGTGTCTGCTGCTAAGTGTATGTGCAGTACTGCTGTCCTGGAGGCTGAAGGCAGCAGAGGCTCATCTGTAACCACAGCTCAGTAACACACGCTGCGTTGGTCTTTCCGCCTTGGAACGAGAAATTTGGGGCTGAGTATTTCCTCACGTTAGTATGTTCCTGACCTACATTTTATAAGGAGGAATTTTTGGAATGTGTATGTTACTGAGCTGTTGCTAAATTAGAACAGGGGATTTTTGAACTTCTGACAGCCCCTTCTCTTTCTAGAATGACTCGTTTCCAAGGCACAGCTCGGTGCTTTTGTTACAGAGCTGTCGTTGATGGCCTGTTGGAGATCAGTGCAGAACAGAGCAAGAGACTGCTGTTAGTTCTTGTGCTAGACTAGGGTGACTGAGTGCATCTTCCCCGTAGGGAAAACCTTTCCCTTAGGACAGGGAGACCCAATCTTGTTATTACATGCCACAAACTGAGGAATTAAAGATACACAGGAATCTTGAAAAGAAATGCATCATGGCTTGTCAGTGCACTCAGATGGTGACGTGACGTTTTGTGTGTGGGTAACCCTTGATGTGCAGTGGAATTAATGGCTGCATGTTCTTTCTTGTTCTGTTCTCTGTACCACAAGGCCGTCTGGTACTGTTAGCTGTCCAATTTGCATGGATGTCTACTCAGAGGTAAGGATCCACATGCTGTCATCCTTTGTATTCTGTGAGAGGGAGAAAGGGGCAGAGGGTGAGCTGCACAGCTCACTTGGCTAGCGTGGGATGTTACAGAGAGCTGGCTTGAAGCACAGAGCTTACCTTGAAGCTCGTAGTAACTTGTCAGCCCAAGTCACTTCTTGCTGGTGGGAGAGGAGGGAAGAACCCTTGCCAGGATGGCACTGAAAGATCTTCAGGTTCCTCACTATTCTAAGAGTAAAGGACAATTCCAGATATTCTAAGTCCTGTTTGCCTGATGGCAGTAGGTCAGCGAAGTTGAATTCTTTACTCCCAATGCCTGTTGTGGTTTCTCTTCTTCCAGATTGTGCAAAGTGGACGACTGATTGTGTCAACAAAATGTGGCCATGTGTTCTGCAGTCAGTGCCTCCGTGATTCCCTTAGGAATGCCAACTCTTGCCCAACCTGCAGGAAGAAACTCACTCACAGACAATATCATCCCATTTATATATGAGTACTTTTGTTTCTCAGGACAGACTCAACTGGATTTTGGGGGAAATGTCATGTTTTCAGTGCTCTGAAGATTTAAACAGCAGCAGGTTGTGCACAAATCCAAATAAAACTGGTTTTTTTGGAGAACAACTTGTATGTATCTAGACAGCTTTTTTATGGTCCAAGTTGCTTCTTGTTATGTTCCTGGTTATCATGTTACATCGACCACTGTCTCTAAACTAGACCAGCCTAGACCAGGAAGGAAGCAGTTAATCCATTTCCTTCTACTTTTTTTAGTGCTTAAATGAGGGGGTGTGAATATTTGGCTCTCTCTTACTCTATGAATTATTCCTACCATCACATACAGGTATGGAATAGTTTCCTTTCAGAAGACAGATTAGCAATTTACAATTTCATTACACCTGTTTTTTCATCCTGTAAGAAGCTCATGGCTCTTGCTTTTTTGCATATCATCTTTGCCCAAGTAGAGTGAGTTCTGTATTGATGGGTTGTTTTTTCATAAATCAGTCTTAAATTGACAACAAAGGTTATGCAATAAAGTAACCTGCTGTTAACCAGCAGTCAAGTGTTTTGAGCAGAAGGTTTGAACATGCAGATGTTTTTATGAACTCCATGAGATCCCAAGTATGTAGACACATTGCAGCATGCACAGTGTGAAAATAATACCTATATTGTTTTAACTGCCAAGAATTTCTGTATTTTAATCCCAACACTGAATTTATTTTCTAACATGATGAGATGGTCTCTTGGGTTTACTTGTGCTGTAACACTCTCTCCTAATAACTATGAAGAGTATAGTCTTCTCTAGGCTTCCTAGTGATGAATAAGAAGCAAATTCATCTGTATGCTGTCCTCTTGTCAGCTGAATACCAAACTACCTACAGATCTTGCTGTATCAACTGTTCTCAGTGTAATGCTTGAAGTTCAGTGTTTTCACTTTGTTGTTCTCGCTGGTTGTTACACTAACACCTGACTGGGTGTAGCCTGGTGAATAGGACTGAAAATTAAATAACTGTACTGCCATTATTGAGTGGAGGCTCTAAAAGGTATTTGGTAGCAATGCTGACAGTTTTTTAGAGAAAAGCTTAATCTCCCTTTGCCTCTGAGGGTTGTCCAGTTTGCTTTAAATGCAGTTTTAAAAAAGAAGTCAGATATACCTCCTAGGAAAGACAATTCCTCTAGTTGAGAACGCAGGAATTCACCAGATCATGCACTCTTACCCAGTCACTTTTTTCCTCAGGACTGAGTTCTAAATTACTTCAGACTTAGAGCTAACATGTCCAGGCTGATCTGGAATCCAAGGTGAGCTGATACAAACAGGTTTATGTAGTAGACAAGATGATTAAAATCAGTGTTTTATGATCCACAGCTTCAGTAGGTGCATCTATGAAAAACTCTGGAATTAAACTTGGACACCTGTTGGCAGTTGGTTGCCTATAGAAACTATTATAAGAACCATTCTGTGCCCTGGTGCAGCACAACTGTAGGATGTTTAGCTAACGTTGGTATCGCATGTGTCTTTGCTAACCTGTCCTTGGGTTAGCAAGGCTTCCCTGTAGGAAGCCTCTAATTAAAGAAGCTCTTCTTGATTATCTGTCTCAAAGTCTGCCTTGCAACCCAAAGTAAAGTTGATTGTTTTTTTTTTTAATTAGGATGTTTCTGGATATAGTAATAGAGAGTTTTGTTACATAAAGGCTGGCTCAAGAAATACAGTACCTTCCCCACCCTGGTGTGGACTAGCTTTGGTTCAGTGCTCTTAGCAGGAATATGAGTTTCTATATTGTGGCAATGGGGTGACTCCTAGAAAGTTACACACACATCATTCCTGTCTGGTCCCATGGGTAAGATAAACAACAAGCAAGGACTACGGCTGTCTCAGGATTGTGCGGTGACAGTGATGGCTGCATTTCTGTCCCAAAAAGCAGAGAGTTGATGCTTAAAGCATTAATTGTGTGAAGAGAAGTAGCCCAACATTAAAACTGTAGAGACGCTTAAGGGTCACAGAAACTACTTTCTCCCAGTAGCTTAACAAAGAAACAATAAATTATGGCTGTTTTTCCTGGCGTGTCTGCTGTGTGAAAGGAGTGGTCAGAAGAGGATTTAAGGGATTACTACTGAGGATGAGGGTGAGTCACTTAACTGTGCATCTTTCACAGTCTCCTAGCCATAGCCTAAATGAATTTGCACAACTTCCTCCATGTAAATACCACTTTAGAGTTAGTGTCTCAATAAATAGATCGAATCAAAATTTAGATATCATAAACTATAATTAAAAGTTTTTAGCTTTTGTGTACCCTGTGAAGTGCCACAAATTTAGTGCATCTCAAAACGGCTATTATGTCTCAGTACGTGGGAAAAAATAGGAAATTCCTTACATGCTTTTTTCTTTAAGACAAAAAAAGTGATATATTTCAGTTCCAGTAATGTTTCACATTGGCAAGAACTCACAGATAAAGAAAAGATCTTTATATTATGTAGATGTCTGTCTTGTATATAGTTCAATTTTTCCTGTATTTAATTGTATTCAAGTCTGTCGGCCCATCTCTGCTGAACTCTGCTGGTAGGCAGAGGGTTCTCTTAACAGGTGGAAATAAAACAATTGGATTGATCAATCACAAGTGCTTGTTCTTTTCATCATGCTGTAGTCATTGATTTGGGGGGAAAAAGTCCTGAAGACCAAAGCCTTTCAGGTGCTGGGACCAGTGTGTGTCATGTGGGGCAAAGGAGAAGGGTGGGAGGGATGCAGGATGAGAAGGTGAAGCCCTGCTCGGGGCAGGGGGAATGGGGCGATGCCGAGGTGGGCTCGTGAGTGGGGGGAGCCCAGCAGCCAGTGCCAGAGAGCAGGGAACAGGGTGGGAGGGTGTTGGGCCATCTTCCTGGGGGTCCCACTGCCTGCTGGATGTGAAGCAGCCACTGGAGGGAGGGGTGAGGAGGAACGCTGAGGAAAGGACTGGGCACAGCATAGTTTCAAAGTCTCACTAAAGCTCACTTGATTTTTTTTCTCCAAAGAAACTAAAGAGATGCTGTTTCCTGAAGGTCTTGGTTTATCCCTCCCAGACAACGAGTGACAGCACAAGAGGACACAGTCTTAAGGTATGCCAGTGGAGATTTAGGCTGGACATTGGGAAGAAGTCCTTCACTGTGAGGTTGGGCATTGGAATGGGTTCCCCCAGGAGGTGGTGGAGCCACCATCCCTGCAGCAGTTTAAGAAAATACTGGATTTGGCACTAACTGGTGTGGTTTAGTTGACGATATGGTGTCAGGTCATAGGTTGGACTCCATGACCTCAAAAGGTCTTTTCCAACCTAGTTAATTCCGTGATTCTGTGATTTTCCTTATTAATTTTTTATTAAGTTCCTCCTAAAAAAACAAAGGGAACAAAAGTTCCAATTCAGGCCGGCTATTTCACAGACTCAGACTCAGAGAATGGTTATGGTGGGAAGGGAGCACTGGAGGTCTGCTTGCTACCCCCAAGGCAAACTGCTCTGGCAGATGTACTGTGAGCATGGATTTCCCCAGGAGAGTGTGGGAGGCTTCCCAAAAATTTGCAAAGGTTTCCCAGGAGGGGCCCAGCTGTGCCAGCAGCCTGGACAGAGAGGTGGCAGAAGAGGCAGCCAGAGACCTGCCCAGCACATCTCCTGCCCCAGCGGCTCCCATGGACACCCAGTCTTTTGTGATGTGGGGCCTCCCTGTGCCCCGAGGCCATTGAGACACGGTGGGGGCCCGCCCTGAGCAGGAGGGTTTAAAAGAGCGCAGAGCCCTGGGGTGTGCTCCCCCAGGCAGCAGCATCTCCCCGGAGCACCTCAGTGTCAGAGCAAGTCTGAGGTGGCTACAGACAAGAAGACCACCAACAGCCAGCCCAACGAGAGGCCGCTGAGATGGCGGAAGAGGCAGAAGGTAAAGGACGGGGTAGCACAGAGCTGTCAGGGGCTGGAGCTGGGGCTGGGGCGGGGTTTGCCATCAGAGAGGGAGGTGCTGTGTCACGGGAGCCATTTCCATCCCACACAGCTGCCGCCCCGTCATCCTTCTCCTGCTCCGTGCAGGTGTGGGACTGGGAGCCATGGGCAGCACTGCAAGATGAGCGCCGTGACTCTTCTGCTGCCTTTGGTGGTGTCATAAACAAAAGAAAGAGTTGGCATTCGCATCTCTGAAATGATGAGTAATTAATTTGAAATGTTGTGATTAAGTTGTTAAGTAATCCTTAAAGTGAAAAGAGTTTATGGATTTATTCTTCACTAATATAAATGTTTAAAGACTAAGTGTCCCTTCAATGTTCTAGTCAAACTTTAAAAGTTCAGATTATGTTACCTAACCTTGTAATATTTCTTAAATTAATGTTCAAGCTAAGTTGTATTACAGAAAAGACCCTCATATGTTGCCAAAGAGCTATATTTAGAAAGCCAGCTGAGAGCCTGTCACTGGACTCCATGGAAACCATGAATTTTAATGCAGAATTTTCCCGCCAATTATCCAGATGACATCACCCAAAGATGACACCCCTAGCAGCAAGCGAGCCATTGGGTAAAAGACCTTACATCATACCCTAATCTAAATCCAATGATTTGAACTTTGAAAGTACTCAAGCAATCACCTCCTACCTTGGAGGTGGGACAGTGGGGGGTGATGGGGGGCCAGAGGGGTATAAAACCCCTGTCACAGACCAAAGACTGCTCTCTTTGCTCGGCATTAGCTTGGCAAAGCCTGGCACTGTGGGTATTAGGCCCGCTCTTTAAGAGACCTTGCTCAGGATTAGCCCCAGCAAAACCCAGCGCTGTGGGTCTTTGCATTGGGTTTATAGCTGTATTGGCTGTAAGGGTCTTCCATCGCTGGGAACCCAGATAAATCGGGTTTTTTTGATTAAGGAATTTGGCCGCATTATATAATAAATTAAATTTGCAAATTCAAACTGAGTGTGGCCTCATCCCTGACAGGGAGCAGGTGGCAGCAGCAGGGCAGAGAGCCGGGCAGTGGCCCCGCACAGCCCCTGCTGCCCTCCCGGCTTGGTTGTTTGTGTTTCATCTAAAGACCAAATTCATTGTCGTTTCCACAGTTGACTTAGGGCCTGCGAACAATGAGATGCTTTAGAGCTGCTTCATATTCCTTCTGAAATCCTAAGTCTTCGTACAATTTCTCTTTGAGGGTTCTGGGAAGATAAAAGGAACAGCAATATCTTGTCTGGGGCTTCCCAGAGGAGAGGATTCCCATCTCTGTCAATGAGAGCGGTTGGTGCTGTGTCCAAATGCAGTCCAAGAGTCTGACATGTCCCTTCAAAGAGGGGTCCCACCCATGCCAGTGGTGCAGTATGAATGCAGAGGTGATGTGATATATCCTGGTTTGGTTAGGAATGAGATGGAGGTGTCAAAGGCCATTTAAAAAAGATTTTAACTAGTTGCCACATCTTTCGTTCAGGAAAGCCCTTGATTATACCAGCAATGTAAACCTGAAGGCCTTGCTTCCCCCTAGTAACTCTGCTACCCACAGATTGTGGATTTAGACTTTGTGTGTTTTTATTTATTTGTGTTTTTATTTTCCATAGTAGATGTTACCTTAAGGTTTTAGGTAAGCAGTTAAAAGCAGATACATTAGGAATGAAAATGGGAATGGAGACCTGTTTATTTCTAATCCTGTTTCTCCTCTCATATTTCATGAAGAAGACCTTAGCATTAAAAGTCTTACACAGAAAAATAACAGGTTATGATATTGATTTAATACAGAGGTTGCAGAGGTCAAGGGATTAATGGTCTTAGAGGTGTGTCTGTATGAGCACTTGCAGATGCCCATTTTAAACACATTCTAATTCTTTATATGGAAACTATTTCACTGGGAGTACACCAAATGTATTCATATAAGTGAAGGATTTTCCTTACTTCCTGGGCAGGGAGAAGGGCTTCTGCTTTCTCTAGCAGTAGTTTATCTCACATAGTGCCTTATGGCTCTGTGGGATGGGATAGGTAGAGCAGCACTATTTTTTTGTGTAAACGTCCATGTAGCTCTTTTTGCACATCTTGATTTGCAGCATCATCACAAGTGGGCATTTCATAATTAGTGTGATTAAAAGCACACATATTGCAGTGGAAGGGAGCATGAAAGTTAGTCATTAAAACTCTGCTGCAAGGAGGTGGTGAGCTGTGGCTTCTTTCCTTTGCCATAAATTCTTCCATAAATCTCATTTCAAGCCTTGCTTAGTAGAGGAAGAGTATGAAATCGTGGCTATTTCCGTGACCAGTGTTACAACGCCATTTCCCCGAATCATTTATTAGTTGCCACAAAGATTGAAGTGTATTTCTAACTAATTCAGAAATCAAAATTTTAGGCATGGATCATGCATATATTTGTGCCTTCCTTCTTGCTGGAGTGCAGACAAATGAATTTTAAAAATAGCCCAGGCTGAAGGCTTAAGTTACTCGTTTTACAAGGCTCTCTAAAAGCTTCTTTTCTAACCTGCCAAATTGTAGGATGGCTATAACTTGTTTTAGTCTTTCAACATTTAAGAAAATGCCTGCTGCATATTGAAGCATTAGCACCCCTTAGCTGAGCAAATGGAGCACGGGGCTGCAGGAGCAGCCAGGACTCCTCTGGGAAGGGAGCTGTCTGCTCAACGCCAAGCCTCATGAATTGCAAACAGCTAATTAGAAGAAATGCTCACAAAAGACTGATTTTATGACACTTCTGCCTAAAAAATATTTGAAGTGCTTCGGGCCTTCCAAGGGTTCTCTGTCTGTAGAGACAGTTTATTAGACTTGCCATCATTGTTCCTTTTATTTTTGCCTTCTCCCACCTCTCATATCTGAAGGCAGAGAGCATTGCATGGAACAAAGTGCTGCTCAGCCACTGTCACCATCACTCAGAAAGAAAGGGGACTACCAGGTCAAGGTGCTTGGACACTAAAATTGATTTTTATTATTAATTTGATCAGCAAAAATCAGCCAGTCCCATAAACTTCTACAGCCATCTGCAGGAGCTGCAAATTGTCCCCCAAAGCTGTTATCGGAGGGGAGCAGATAGGAGCAATTCATGTGGTGCTAGAAGCTGGTAATTTAATTAATGCCACCAGGTTCCCAGGCATGAAGTCAGTCAGAGCCTTCATTTTGGAGCCTCCTTCCCTGAGAAAGCAGGGCTGTTGTTTGCCATGTGTTCAGGGATGCCAGGGGAAAAGGCTGACACCCTGTTTGCTGGATCTGCTGTGAACCTACCACTCCCTCTGGCAGCAATGGGGTTCCACAGAGCCAGAGCAGGGCAGTACCTATTCATCTGAGGAGATGAACGAAATAATTGTGTTGTGTGCACAGCAGCTCCTTGGAAATGCAAGGGAAGTAGAAAGGGTTTGCTACTAAAACTGTGTATACTCTTGTTACACCTCAACATTGCTACCTAGATATTTTATAGGATTTTATTGGTTGTAGTGTTGTTTTGTATCTGTTAGGATGCCTAGAAAAAGCTTTTTTGACATTATTTTGGAAACAAATGTATATGTATTTATCTACCCTACACACTGATTTTACAGCAGAACTTGGAATGTTTGGATATTCTGGACAGGAGTGAGACTCAACTCTAACCTCCTCAGTCATCCCTCTGGGCTTCCCCATCTGAATTTGCAAATATCTGCAGGCCTGCACCCTTAATATCTGAGACATTCCTTGGGTAAGGTGTTGTGTTTATAGGCTGGGAAATACCTTGTGGTCCTGGGCTTGTGTCCTGCATCCCCCATTCTATTCCACAGTGATGCCCAGTCAGAGCCATGGTAAGCCAGACCAGGACACAAGGCAGTTCGCTAGGATAGAGGATTCTGTGTCTGATTTTGGTTAGGTCCAACACAGAGGAAGAGTTGAAGGCTGTTGCTAGGACGTGCCTGGTGTTTGACAGAGCAAACTGGCTGGTTCCTGGACAGGCAGGAGCTCGCCTCCCCAAACTGAGTTATGTTGCTCCTACCTCGTGCTGCAGCCAAGATCCATGCGACAGACCATCCAGCACCGACAAGCCCGGAGTGACTTGCGAAGCTGCCCCCTGCATCCATATTTCTTCTGGAAAAGGGTTTTGTCCCAGGTAGGAACATGTGGGAAACGTCCTCGAATGCGCTGACCTCAGAGACAGGAGAAAGTGACAGTGCAAGGGAGACTTGGGTTTGGGCCATATCTCCCTGATTTCTGGTTGTGGGATTAAACAAAACATACAATTAGGATAAACCAAGGTGAGGAAATACAATGTTGGCTGGTACTGCACCATCTTGGTCTGGGCACACACCCTGGCAGAGGTCTGGGATAGGTGTTTCTAGCCAAAGTCCATGTGCATGTAGGCCACCATTAGCTTTATTCTTCTTCTGGTGTAGCGCCAGCTTGGAAGGAACTCTGATCCAACCTTTCTTGGCAAAAGCATGGTCTAGACAAGATGGCCTAGCACCCAGTAAAGCTGAATCTTAAGAATGTCCAATACTGGGGAGTCCACCACATCCCTGGGGAGTTTATCCCAATGACTGACTGTTCTCTCTGGGAAAAATTGTCCTCTTTTGTCCAATCCCACCAGGAGTAACTTGTACCTCTTAACCTCTCCTCTTTTCCATGTGACTCTTTGTAAAAAGGGAGTATCCATCTTCTTTGTAGCCATCCTTTAAATACTGAGACATGGCAATAAAGTCTCCCTTAGGCCTTCTTTTCCTAAGGCTATACAAACCCAGTTTTACCAGCCTTTTCTGTTATGGCTGGCTTCCCAATCCTCTGGTTACCTTTCTGATCCTTCTCTGGACCCTCTCCAGCCTGTCCACATCTTTTTTTGTGTAGTGGGGACCAAAACTGAACATTGTATTCCACATGTGGCCTGACAAGTGGGATAATGACATCTTTATCCCTTCTGGTGGTGCCCTTGTTGATGCAACCTGGAATCCCATTGGCTTTCTTTTTGTATTGTATTGAAGTATTGTTGGAACGCTGAGTTGTGGATTTTAATGTTGTTCATTAAACAACAGTAATGAAAATGATTAAAAATGAATGTCTTCCTAACTAGTCTATTTTTGCTTTATGCTTTCAGTAATTTGAAGAAATTAGTGGTGAATAGCAAATTTTGTCAGTGCTGTGAGTAATTATACCTGCAATTATTTAACACTTGTTATTAAAGTTGATGAGGTAGCTGGCAGTTCCTGTTTAAACTGCATACTGTTAATATTAAGGAAGCCAAGAGAAAAACAATGGAGATGATTAGGGATCTTGGTGGGACATATGGAAGAAATCTGACTTTTATTCAGCCTAACAAGGGAACTGTTAGAGAGGATTTAACACAAGTATTTAGTATATTGAAATGTATTGCAGCCACAGGCCCAGTAAGAGGGAAGCGATTATTCAAGGTTAATGGCAAACATTAAAATGTGTAGTTGTGGTTCTTCCCTTCTGCACTAAGGAGTGAGCCAGGCATCTCACCAATATCTTACCTGAGGTTTTACATGTGAGACAAGAGGAGAAACCTCTGACCAACACGTGGGTGGATGGATGAACAGAAAAAGGATACAACTCACGGAAGGGCAGTTGGAATTTAGCAAGAGTCTGCTGGGACCCTGTCAGGAGCTTCCCAGCTCTTGAAAGTACCCGATGCTGGAAGGGGAGAAGTGCTGTAGCGAAGGAGTAAAAAGTACACAATGTTTCTCCACTGCCTCTTTCAAGATTGAGCTTTGAAAGTTAAAGCTTTGAACTGCTTCATTTTAGAAAATTAAGCATGCTATGAGAAGGTCATTTAAAGGCCTTGTAGCTGATAGTTCAGGCAAACAAGCAATGAACACTTTGATACATCAGGTGAACTTAGCTCGGATACCAACGAGCAGTCAATGAACTCTGAGGAGGGAGCAGAGAAGTTCTCCACTGACATTCTGCTGCTGCGACGGAAACGTGAGGTTGCCACTCTCGAAACCCTCCATGAGCAAGTGCCCAACCTGCCCGCAGGGGCTTCTGCAGAATCTGCGAAGTGTCGGACTCTGCCGTCTGCGCTGCGCGCACCGGGCTGCCGTGCTCACCCTGCTGCTCTGGCAGCCGGGGGTCACCCCGGACACGCCTGACACGCTGACACGCCTGAGCCACTGACACACTGACACACACTGACACACTGACACACCTCACACTGACACACTGACACACTGACACACTGACACACCTGACACACTGACACACCTCACACACTGACACACTGACACACCTGACACACCTCACGCTGACACCCTGACACACTGACACACTGACACACCTCACACTGACACACTGACGCACCTGACACACTGACACACTGACACGCCTGACACACTGACACGCCTGACACACTGACACACTGACACACTGACACACCTGACCCAGATCTTCCCCACCACAGTCTCTGAGCCGGTGCTGGACCCATGGTGGTGGTAACCCCTTTCCTGTGCTTCTTGTAATTACTCTTGGCATTTTCCCACCTTCCCATTTTCTCTCTTTCCTTCCTCTTTTATGAAAAAATAAAGTTCAATTATCTCTTAGAATACCAACATTTAACCTTGTTTGTGTTTTAATCTCGCTTTCAGGTATGTTTAGAACTTGATTCCTTTCTGCAGCTGTGGACCAAGGCAAAACTCACCTCTCCTCATCTCAAACAGATTGGAACAAGTGCAGCCTGGTGCAAGCCCTGAAGGGACATTTGGGGTTGGCAACCTCGTGGCAGAGTGGTAGTCACTCTGCTCTTAATGCCGCCCCTCTTGGTTGGAAAGCCTGCTCATCAAAGAGGAAATTAACTTCCTGCCTCTTGTTGAAGAAAAAATCCTAACAATATTTCTATGGAAAGTAAATAAAGCCCCTCTCAGAGTTTTCTGGGCAGCCTAGAAATTAAGAATTACACAGAATCATCAGAAAACAGAAAATATTTTTCCTCAAGAGCTAAGCATTTTCTTGAAAAACACTTGTACTTATGATTGTGATCATAAATCAGTGCAGGACACTGATACACAACATGCAGCTCTTGCTGACCTCCCCACACCAAAGTACATGGGGCTTTGTCAGCTCCTGTGCTGAGCCAAGAGAGGAATCCCTCCCCTCCTAGCTCAAATTTGTTTTAATTCATGCTGATTTTAATTCATATTAATTTTGTTATAGTAATTTTTCTGCCAGGCAGCTGAACACCCTTCAAGGTGGTGACTGGTGAGAAGCAGTGTCTCCCACTGGGGCTGCTCCCTTGCCGTGGTGTGCTGGCAGCTTGGCCACTCGTGAGATAATTGTGACTTTGCCAGGTGCACTTTAGTGTGGACCAGTCCAGGAGCAAAGGCCAGAAGAGCCATTTTTCTCATTTTCTGGCTGGAGAAAGGACAAGAGTCTGCCAACTCTGCATAAAATATTGGCACTTCTATTTGGAGAGGCAAAGACCAGACTCTATTCTGAACAGTGGACCACCTCAGAAGGCATTTTTTCCAGGCGCCCTGACAACTGCTAGCACATTTGGTTGGTACAAGGCCAACTGGTGTTGTAAAAGGGTTAAAAGGTTGGAAGGTATTGATCTTCCTGACACAGAGGGTGGTCAGTGGTGCTGTGGTGCACGCCACCACATCGGTCACCTGTGGGCCAGTGAGGAATTGAGGATCCCTGAGTTATGAATTCACATCATATTTTTTCCTTGGAGGAAAGGCGCCAGATGTGCTTAAACAGTGATCATCTCTGTGTGCTCCAGTGTCTGTGAGGAAAAAGAAGTTATGCCTCAGATTAGAGAGGTGAACAAAGTAAACAGTCATATTTTTCAAATTACCTCAGCTCCAGAGGAGAGATTAACAGGCAGATTGGGATGCCTCCATTACACAGATCTCCACCTAATGGTTCCAGCTAGACAGAAATATTTTTTTTCTACTGCTGTAGAGCAGATTAAACTACTAGAGGAAAACAATGGATATTAACTTTCAAAAGCATGGTGATTCGTACTGAAATAAAATTCCTGTGGCTGACATTATGTGCTTGAGTTATAAGATCAAGTAGTGATTTACTTAGGAAATTGCTACAGGGAGGTCTTTGAAGTGGCAAATTGGGGTAAAGCATGCCATAATATATTTAGCAACTGATAATGCAAATTGCAGAAGAAGAGAAGAGGAGAGGAAAATAAATTAACTCTTTAAAATGTTGTTGAGTATTTATGGGGAGGTAATAGGTTTCATGTGAACCTGATCATTAATCCTGGGGTTCTGGAGAAATGCCAGTTCCAATAATTGCATTTTGTCAGCCCAAGTCACGTCCACAGCAAGGTGCTGCTGGCTTGCACCTACTCCAAGACCCTCCACCACACAGGGAAATACTTCCACCTCTCTTATGCCCTCCCCAGGGTTCCCAAGCCCCCTCTGAGCTTATCCTGATGTTTCAAGACCGTTAAAGATGAAGAGTAAAGCGTTTGTATTTTCACAGGAAATGTGTCGGTGTGGCTAACCCGGCTCCCTGCCAGCCGTGTCAGTCTGTCCCTGTGCACGGCTGGAACCCGGTCACAGAGGAGGAGGTGTCAGGTTCTTTCACTGGCCTGACTTGGCCAATCAAGTGATGGGCTGAACAGCCCCGGTTCCAACAGTCACTCCTTACAGGACTTGTGCTCCAGACCCTTCTCCAGCTTCCTTGCCCTTCTCTGGACACCCTTCAGCATCTCAGTGTCTTTCTCGTGGTGACGAGCCCAAAACTGAACAGAGGCTTTGAGGTCTCTTGCTTCCCAGGGCTACAGGTGCACCCCACTCCTGAGTGGGCAGTCAGGGGCCCAAGGGAGACTGGCAACAGCCCCCCAGGAACAGGGCAGGGCATCGTCTCATCCCCACAGCTGCTGCATGAGCACAGCCCACAGCATTATGTGATGTACCCCAAGCTGGAGACAGTGACTGCTTCCAGGCAGGGGACTGCAGCCCTTGCTTGCAGCAGCCTCTTTCCCTTCACCCTTGTCTGCTTTGTTGGACATTTTTGTGGGCCCTGAATGCACTTCGAAGGACTGTAAATCAGTAACACCGAGCACATTGCAGAAGTTCCGTACATCAGAGACAGATTAAAAGACCATAACTTTCATGAGCAGACGTAAGCGTTAAGAGAGATTTATTTTGAAACAGCTTTTGAGCTCTTTGGTGCTCCCTGTGCCAGTAAGAAGAAATGTCTAGTAAGTCTAAAATCTGCCAGTGACTATATACAGTGACTATATACAGTGACTATATACACAAGATGTGCTGAACTGATGCTTGTAGCCTAATTGAGATGCCTATTTTGCCCTCTGAATGTACCACAGTGCTGCCTGGAACTCAGCACAGTAAATAGATATGCATATTCTTACACAGTTAGAAAGCAGAGCTGCTGTATGCCAAGGATTTGCACAGCAGAGGTGTCCATGTGCTTTTGATTTTCCATGTGGCTTTCATCGTTTTCCATGGAAAATAAACTTTCACTATTTCCCTACCACACCCTAGCCCAATTCCTCTGGGTACAAATAACAAATACATGACCTAATGCAGCTCTGTGCCACTGATGTGGAGGCAGAGGATTTGCAGCATCCCATGCTGATGCTCAGGCACCATTCCACAGCAGCCAGCAGCTCTGGCATGGTTGCCATCCTGCTGTTGGGACAGCCAGGGTGGGGACAGCCCTGAGCTCGAGAGGGGCAGTCAAGCCCTGCCACAGTCTCTGCTCTGTGCCAGGCTAGGTAGTGCTAACAGAGTTAATCCTGAACTGCTAAATTGGCCCAGGGGCATCTCTCTTGCAATACAGGTCATGCCCTGCATCTTGCCTACAATGCAGGACAGTCCCCTTGGTCTTCTCCCTGCAAAGCAAATCCTGCTGTGGGAATGGTGGTGCTCCCATGGGATTGTGCCTGAGAAGGAGGGGAATAAACCACCCATCTCACACGGACACCAATACATTTGTAGCCTATCACATTTAAACATCCAGAGAAAGTGCTTCTGTGGTGGATGATTTACATATTCCTTATGCTTCCTGAACAACCACAGACACCAGTCCAGCCTCTATAGGTCTCCATTGCATCAGAGGCCATGGTTGAAAAGATTTCCGGCTCAGTGGGTGCTTGTGTGCACCACAACTGTATTACGGTCCTGGTGAGGATTGGAGGGAGGAGGGGAGATGCCCAGGCTCTCTTTATCTCCATCCATCCTCTTCTTCCCCAGTTTTCTGGACTTGGGGAGCTTCTTGGTGAGGCTGGGGCAGACCTTGCTTTGTTCTGACCACCAGTGCATTCCAATGTGCTGACAAGAGCGATTCAAGTGTCCGTGGTGCATTTACTGCTCACCATCTCCCTGCTTTCAGTTCCTAGAATCATAGAATATCCTGAGTTGGAAGGGACCCACAAGGGGCACCAAATCCAATTCCTGGCCCTGCACAGGACAACCCCAAGAATCACACCGTGGGCCTGAGAGCATTACCCATGTTCCAGGCCCGGGACTGGCATAATCAATTATCCTTTAAAATGTCTGGCATTTATTTCTCAGTGGCAGACAGCAGCCTGGATGAAGTATTGGTCTGGCCTTGCTGGGCAACAACACTATCCTGCAAGAATAGACTTTACCGTTTTGAAGAAATGCCCATTACATCCAAGTGTGTATGGTGTACGCCTGTGGTTTCCACATGGGGCTACTAGAATGAAAACCAGAAAGAAAACAAGCATCTTCTGGAGTCACCTTTTTGTTTTCTTAGCACATGGACTGAAATGCATCTATTAAACTACTGCTTGCAAAACCACAGGGTATTGTGAAATTTTGAGCTGAAGGAGATCAGTAGAAAGACTCCAGGGAATGTAAATCAGGCTTAAAATAATGTAATTTTTGGATTGTGGCAAAAGTCTGGGAAGAAATTCCAGAAAGATATTTTAAAAAGTGTTCCCCAAAATTTCAGGACGTCCCAGAGACAGTGAGGAATGAAGTGCTGCACCCACAGCCAACTCTCCCACTAAGCAGACCTCTGGAAGGAACATATACCTTTCGATTTATAAAGTCAATCTTCCTCGGGTAACTCAAGACTTAATATTAGGCATAAACAACATTTGTAACCATTATCTCACAGGACAAAGCTAAACCAGGATCAAATGATTGATTTTGTTGTTTACAACATAGATACAATGCTCATTCCTAGGTGCAAGAACTTGAACTGCATTAGAAAACACTTACACATCTCCTAAAATAAATGCCCTTGTTTTTCTTTTCTTTTTTTTTCTTACCAGTCATTAAAAATTGGTTACAAATAGATCTTTTATTTCTGTCTTTTTCCTACCTCCTTTCAAACAGTGGCCCATCCAAGGGCATCTCTCAGCTACAGCAGCTGTTACCTGCAAGAGAATACATAACAGGCTTCACCTCCAGGCATCACCTTGGAAACGGCAGAGCGGCTTTGTGCAGTGTCCAGAGGACAGTGGGATGCTTTGCAGAGAAATGAAAAAGGCATTGCCCTTCTCCAAAGAGCTATCAATCTGTTGTTTATGGTGGGAACATAACCTAGGTGGAGGCAAATTGCCGTGGGCTGATACTGGCTGTTGTCAGCCTTGACTCCACAGCCCTGGGCACGGTGGGGCAGCAGGGTCAGCACAGTTTGGTGCACACTCGTGGGACCCAGGCCTGGGACGCTGTTAGCCAGACTTGTGTTAATATCAGTGGTGGAGGTCTGGCGAGAACAATCTCTCAATGTCTCTTTTGTTATCGCAAGGAGGAGTCTTTGCACTGCGTCAAAATGTTCTGCATTGTGGAGGGAGCCTCTGGCCACTGCAGGAACATTACTCTGATTACAAGGAGTTGCATCGTGCTAAAATAAATCACATCCTCCACTGGCTGATGTCACTGTGGAAAGGAATGCTCTCACTGCCTGCAATTCTAAGGCTGTTCATAGACAAAATGCAAGGGGTATTCATAACAGACAAAGCAGAAAACCAACTGCATTCCCTGTAGAAAAAAAATAGGTGAGACAGACACTTACAGATCTGTAGAATTAAGTCAAGCTGTTGTTTCTATCTTCTTTTAATCACATTTTGTCCCAACAGCCCAGTATTGTCACACACCCTCACCCTGTGCACAAGGCATAGCTCTGCTGGCTGCTACAGAGTCAGCTGCAAAGTCTCTTGTGGTGTTTCGGCCACGCCAGAGATCCCTTCCAAAATACTGCCATAAATAAAACAAAGTAAAAGCCTGGGAAGGCACCTGTGGCATAGGTCATCATTTGTCCTGCTACAAACCAAGGGGATCCTGCTTGTTTTATCTAATTACTAGGGAATTTGGCAAGAGCTATCCTGTGCAAAAGCATGGATTGCTGAGGGAGATGCCCTGTGCTGAGGGAGCATTGCAGCCTGCAGTGACATGAAAGCTACATGTGCTCCCAACTGCACTGTGTTTATCATTAACTGAGCTGCTCTTTGTAATTTTTACACTGCAAAACACAGTATTGGGGATTCTGGTGAAACTGAAGCTGGAAAAAAGGCAGAAGGTCAGCAGAGAGTGTGTGACCAAGATTCAGAAGGAGCAAGCACTAATTGTCTTCAGCTTGTCAGCTACCTGTGATATTTGTACACACCTTTATTTCTGGAGGTGATATGGGGATGCTGTAAGAATAATGATCTCTTCAGCTTGCAGGCAGAAGGATGCTTTTACTAAAGGTGAGACATATTGAGAACACTCCTGACACTGAAAAGACATTTACCTTCATGCTTGGTCTTGATGAGACAGAGAAGTCACCTGGGTCAAAGGTGGAGAGGCTGCACCTGGAGTGGAAATCAAGCTTTTCCCTGCTTACTGCTTTCACTGTCCACCTTGGGAGCTCACATCATGCAGCCTTCAACACTCAGCACTGCCAGCTGCCCAAAGAGGGAGGCAACAACTCCTGGTGCCAGTGGCCACACAAAACCCAATGCACAGCTTTAAGCCATGGATGTAGGCAAACAGGACTCAGGACTCTGGGCACAATTTCGTGGAGACAAAACCAGGAGAATCTGTTACCAGCTGACGTACCTGGGCTGTGTGTGTGGGGGTGGTCCCTCTGGATCTCCATCAGCCTCAGAGGAAAGATGTGGCCACATAGAGCCATTTGGCAGCCAGGCAGGATGGCTACAAACCATGAAACAGACAGGTTCATTTAAAACCTTAACTCTTGAAGGCTGACTCGGGCTGAGAAAATCAAATGATCCACAGAGAGTGAAGCAAATGACAAAACACAAACATCTGTCTTTGGTGCTGGCTGAGAGTCTGGGAAAAGAAGCTCACCTGCATCTCAAGATGATGGAGGCACCAACAGGGCTTCAGGCTTTGGGAAGTGATTGCTTGTCACAGTGGGAATGAAGTGAAAACCATTAATTAGCATTGTAATTGGGGAAAACAGAACTCTATTATATGAACAAGGGGGAAACAACCTTTTTATTTACAAATGTTTAGGTTTTTCAGCTGAAAGCCTGAGCTTGAAGACATGTGCAGCCATGCAAAGCCTCCCCAGTGCTGTGGCAAAGCCACGACTTCCTTCCCTTACAGTGATCATAACTGTGGAGGAAAAGAGAAAACAGATGCTTAGTATTGCCTGGACTTGCTGAGGAAGAACAGGAGGTTACAGTAATTAGTATGTACCCTGAGCAATTATTTTAAAGAAAATTGTTGGAGTTTTTTTAAGAAAGAGGTTTCATCCCTTGTGCAGTGGGAACATGGATGAGCTCCCACATCTTGCAGTGTGGTGTTTTTAGATTCCCACTACACTTAACTATAGTGCACAGACCTGCAAAGGTGCTTTGCTCATGGGCTGATTTTGCACATGGGCCGATTTTGCACATGGGCCTGATACAGTGAAAGAAACAGTGACTCAAAACCTCAATATTTTTCCTAGTCCCCTTTGCTTTTTGTTTTGTTTAAACTGTATTTTCTGTGCCATCTCCTGGTTTCTGCTAGCACACCCTCACCCCTTCCCTTCTTGGCTGCTGAAGAAGCCTGCTGGAGGCTTTTCAGGAGACACTCACGACAGCTGAAGTCCCAGAAACATCTCCAAAAATCCATGTCTTCCTGTCTTGCCTCCAGTCACTACCTCTCTTCCTGTGACACTCGTGGGACACCCACTTGCTCTCCCTGCCCATGTCCTAGCTGTTCTTGACTTGCAGCTCTGTGAGGTCAACTTTCTTGGCCTTTTTTTGGGATATGTCTCCCACAGCTGCTGTGTTTCCTTCAGTTACTCCTCACCACCTCCAAGCCCACTTTGCACTCCTGGCCCAGTGACAGCTGGGGACCTGGCGGCTGTTTGCTCCCACTGCTGCCAGGTAGAAACAGCTTCTTTCCTTATTTCTTCTGACATGGGACAGCTTTGATCTCACCACCTCTTCCCTCTCCTTCTTCTCTCATATCTCTGATATGAGACAGCAAATCCAAACCTGATCCACAACCAGCAGCTATTTGACACCACATCCTACACGTCACAGCAGGACTCTGCCCTAAGGGGTGCTCTTCTCTTCTCTCTTCCATTTTCCCTCTTATTTCTGTTCTTACCAATAATTACAGCTGGGGTTAGACAAAGTCTTCATTGCACCAGACCTCCAAGGATAACAGGAGGAAAACACTGTAAAAACTCAGCCATGTTAAGGCCAAGCATATGAGACTTCTTGCAGTTTAACAGTACCAGGGGAAGCATTTTCCAATTTTAGGCAGAACTTAAAAAATGGTCAGTGATTTGTTCTATGCCATTGTAATTTCACCAACTTTTTATATGATGTTACTGATGTGTTTTTTAAGAGAAAATGAGGGTTTAGTTCAGCCATGGTAGATTTTTTTTACAGATCAATATACTTTATAGATGAGGTTTATGTTGTCCTTGCAGTAAGGTATCATGCCAGATAGGCTCAAAAAGAAGACTTGCACCATGAGTTTTATTTCCATTTAATACTTGGGAAACTGAACCCAAGGAGATCAAATAGAGGGTCAGAATAATGGAGGGCATTGGGCAGAAAGGAAACTCCACCCAGACCCTGTACTTCCTAACCAGAGCACGAGCAGCATCTGTGGGTAACCCAGGAAAGATGGATTTCTAAAGGGTATCCTCAGTAGAAAGTCTCCTTCCAAGAAACACATTTCTGGCAGCCCTTCCCCTACCAGCTTTCTAAGCCTTCAAGATGCCAAAACGGAATTGCTCTCTTTGACAAAGCTTTAAAATTAATTCAGGCTGAATCTGCTGTCCCTTCTGGATTTGAGTTATTATCCATTATTTTCATCTACAATGCATTTGGCTACCACATACTCTTAAATAAAAACATTTTTCCACTTTCTTTTTCTTTTGCACTTTGAAGTAAATAAAATCACTTGGACTGTAGAGAGGTAACCCTTCTTTGAGAAGTGCAGGATCTTCAAGTAAATCTTTAGCAGAGACTATTTCTCACAGCAGCAAGTTATTTTACTGAAGCATATGACGTAGTGGTTTTATATATCATTTATTTGCATGTAATATTTCATGTAATGAAATATCTCTTCTTTGTTGAGTCTGTTTCTAATTTAGTTACCAAGAAATAAAAGAACTAGGAAAATACACCCGTGTCTTATCTGGCACAACAGCAATGTCATATTTTTAATTTTGAATGAGATGACTAGAAGTGCTTCATTAGCCAAAGACAGGGAGCTGTTATATGGCCTGTGGAATCTGAAATGTGATAGAAATAAGTATAAATAAAGTTATCATAACCAAACCCAACTATAGCCTGTATCCCTTGACTTCAGTTGGCATGAATTATCTACAATAATGTAGACATTTTAAATGCAGGAAGAGAAAATTTATCATTTATCAGTCAGCCTTGACTCAATTAGCCAGGATGGGAAGAATTTATGCTTGAAAAATTATTTCTGACTATTTAAAGCCGCAGGGCTTCTCACTGTTGTTCTAAATCATTTGGGCACCATCCTGGATTTGGAACAAGTGGGAAGAGGACTTGTGCAGAAAAAGAAGGAAGGAGGGAAGGAAGGAAGGAAGGAAGGAGCGAGCTGCTTTTGTGTCCCATGCTGTCTGTTGATGCTCACTGTAATTGGTTGGGCTGTGTGAGGTACAATGCCCAGTCTTGCCTTGTTTCACCCTTTTCACAAACAAATGGCACGTGGTTGATGGTACGATGCACTCTCTGAAAGTGGATGCTTTAAAAGTCCTGGTTTCTCTCTGAGATTAAAAATAATGGTATGCTTAAATACGTATGCTGAATGTTCCTTTTTCTTTCATGTATAAGTCAGTTCACATGCAATTTCTACTACTTCAAAATAAATAAATAAATAGATCAATAGATAGGCTAGCAAAAGCCCTGAAACCCAGCAACTGTAGCCTTCTGCTAATGCTTTGTGCCCTGAAACAGTGTACATTAACAAGCCCATTTCTGCTGAAGCTTTTGATAGTGCACTTGACAACTCTGATACTGAAGTGGCACAGAAAATGCCTCTGCCAGCCTTGCTAATGCACAAACTGCTTCCTTGCACTTATACAAATGCCTCTTGCATGCACATACTGTGCAAACATGTCAGTGTTTATTAAATCTGGGGCTGAGATGTGGAGCGGCCTCAGTCTCCTCTGATACCAAGGCAGATGATGTTCTACTCCCTGCAGGATCAGCTCTTAGCTGGTAAATAATGCTATATTATCATTCTTCCTGAAGTAAATTCCCTTTCTCTAGCCATCTCACACTCTTGGAGTGATGCCAGCCTTATCCAAATGTGACTTGCCCTTCGAGGAATTTCCTTGAATAATTTCTCTTGTAGGGATGAGAGAAGCTGAGAATTATGGCACCCTGTATTCAAATAAATACCATGAAATGGTTGTTTACAGAGAATTACTTATCAATCCAGAAAAAAAGCCCCACTGTGCAAATGATGTGAATTGGTTAGAATAACAGGTACCTCTTAAAAGACCTGCAGCTGAAACCCAGATGTATTTAGACTTGCTGCTATGAGATTTCTAGTGCTCAGCATACTCTTTTTGGAACACATCATTGTATTAACTGTTCATTCTCTGAGGATTAAAAGACCAGGTTTGGACTTTAGGAGACAAGATGGAAATTACTCAACAACGCAGGGGCAAGCCCAGTCAGTTGCAATAATCTCATCAAGCAAACTAAATATTTAAGTTGAAGTACAGCTGTTTATTATGGTAAGAAATTTTGTCTGGACTGGAATTTCACAGCTGGTTTTGGTATCTTTGACTTGGACCAAAATGAGCCCTCAACACCCCAGGCCTGGAGACATCTCCACGAGGCCACCTCTAAATCTCAGTCTTCATGGAAATATGCTGCTCTATGAAGGGTGGAAATGAAGTTTCCCATTGGGTTGGACTCTGCATCTTCACAGTCCTTCCCTACCCTTCCCAGCTCTCTCATTTCCTCTGTGCCTGGCCAGGCAAGAGGCAGCATCTTTTATGCTGTGCTGACATGGGCTGATTGGCCAGTGAGTTCTTGCCTCCCTGATAAGAGACTGGAAGTGTTTTTCCCTTTGTGGGACTACCCTGGGATGTGAAAGCTAATATCTGCCTAAAACTCATAGGATGGCATACCTGTGGGATTGCTGCCTCTGTCAAATGGGACTGAAAGTGATTGATGGATTAAAAAAATTCCTAATCAGGTCACTTAGACAAGGTGATAGCATTGGTTTGGTTTCCTTTGCACACTACAGCTGCAAACAGCTTGTAGAAATTACTTTCCTAGTTTATTTCTTTTTTAGTGGGGACAGAAATGGAGACTGCCACATTGCAGAAGACTTGGGGAAGAGAGGCAGAGGAAAGAAGAAGAAGGAAGAACAGGAAACATGGATTATCAGCTTCATCTGAGTTCCTGCTAGTCTGTTTGAGCAGGGCACCATGAAAACCAGTGCCATAATAAACACATAATAAACATGTGGCCATGTGACCACACGTCCTCTCTTCCTTGGTATTTTTAAGGTTGGGACCAGACATCCTCTAGAAAATGTTGTCATCCAGAAACTGATTGGGGGGCATCCCAATGATAAGTGCAATTTTAAGGATTATGTTGAAGGTGGTCTGGTAAACTTGGTTTGCCTAGGCTTAAAAGCTACCCCTACAGCATCCTAAGGCCCAGTTCTCCACCTTGTTGTGTCAGGAGAGACAAAAGATGCTGACTGAGACTGCTGTTAATTCCCCAGTGTCTTGCTGGAGTGGAGATGTTCCTACGTAGGACTTGGTCTCTCCTGATATCCAAGAAAGATGATGCAAACCCATAAGCCCCCTCACTGTTACTCTGGGTTCAACTACTTTACAAATGCCAATTAAAATTCATGAATTTGATTGCTCAGAGATGAGCAATGAGATGGAGCAGGAAATTTTTATCCCTTTTCTCTGCTGGGTTTCTTAGACATAGGGTGGAAACCTGGGTAATCCATGAGCTCTGTTGAGCATCCTTATGTTGTGAAGAGATCTGCTACTAAAATGACAATTCAGTGATATGGAAAAATAAATTATTGAAGAAACAGCTGACAGAAGAGCAATGGGATACTCTTTATCCCACCCCATGATCATAAATTTTAAAGCCAAAGCAGAAAGATAAACAGTAAGAAACATTCATAAGCTGCATTGTTCATTTTGATAATGTTAAAAAGCTCCAGATAAAAAGAATGCAAAAGCAGAACATGTTTCTGTTGGTACAACTCACAAAGAAATTGGACATGTGCTTGTAGGTGTTAATGGCTGCCAGGAGGCAGGTTCTGATCTTTCAGCTGTCATACTCTGGATTAAAACTGATGGATGGACTTGGCATCTGTTAAAAGGTGACATGAAAGGGTCAAAAGAGCCCCAAACCTTGTTATACAGCAGTAGTTTGAAACAGGAGGAACACTACTAGAATAATTTGAACCTGATATGCAGAACCAACCAAAAATGGAAGAGACCTCTCAGTGAATGGCTGCCAATGCTTCATTTTAAGGGTTAATGGCAATAATGATGGAAGGGAAAAGGCTGGGAAATTGAACATCCCTGGTGAGTGTGGCCTTCAGAGGGAGCAGAGAGCCTGGACTCCTGAAGACAGGGAGCTGGCTGGGCAGGCAGGACTGGGAACTGTGAACAAGGAAACTGCTGCTGGATTTTCTTCCTGGCAGGACTGTGAATAGAGAAGATCACACTATGGAAATCTCTTCTTCGCTCCCCAGCACACCATCAAAGCTCTGAATGTCTAGGTTAACACCTATTCTGAAAGGTGGAAATTGCATTTTCTTCCAAAACACTAGCTGAGAGACTAAACATAATTCCCTGTACACTTTATTTTGAGGGTTTGAAAGCATCTGAGGGCAAACTTGTCTGAGCTGCTCTGCTTCATCTTGAACTGCTGCTGGAATTGCTGGTAGGAGGACATAGCCGTTCCCTCATGCAGGGATAACCTCCTGCTCTAGCTAGGAAAAACTGGAACAGTACAGTCTTACCTGCTGTTCTAGTACTGATGTGCAAAATGTTTCTTTGTTTCACGAGGGCAACTAGGGGACAGCAATGTTGCTTTTAAATGCAGAAAAGGCACCATATTTCATTATGTAAAATGCCAGCTGGCAGGGAAGCAACATTACATGACATAACCCATACTTCAGTGGCTAGACTTAGGTAATTCTTTATAAAATGCAGGTTATGTTTCAAAAGACATTCTTCAGAATAGGCTGAAAGAGTCTACTCTAAATGGGGAAAAATTGAGAATCAAAGGAATGTTTGGAAAAAAGTTGCTGAATTGAAATTTTATTATCCAACATGTGAGATTCCTTTTATTTTGCTCTAAACCTCTTCAGCATTAGATAAAATCTTCTCAGCTGAGGCCTCCGCTTCTGCATTTATTGTTTATAATTTCAGCACAACACAAGAGTCTTTCAGCACAGGCACTGTGAACAAGAAGCCAGGAATCACACATCTTCCCAGCTACAGCAAGCACCAAGTCAAGGTTTCTCTGAGATACTGTTCTCATGGGGGATGCCCTGGAGTAAGTCTGACTTTCTGCAAGACTTCTGTGCTTATGGCTTTAAAAAACACATTGTCTAGGAAAAACCCCAAGAACCATAAAATCTAAGGGGTCATAAAGTTCCTGAATTGAAATGTTGCTATCCAACATGTGAGATTCCTTTTATTTTGCTCTAAACCTCTTCAGCATTAGGTAAAATCTCAGCTG
Source organism: Daphoenositta chrysoptera (assembly GCA_013397915.1). NCBI lineage: Eukaryota > Metazoa > Chordata > Aves > Passeriformes > Daphoenositta > Daphoenositta chrysoptera. The sequence continues at coordinate 137,004 of VZRO01008028.1, read as the reverse complement.
AGGCATCTGGCTGTGAAACAAATTCCAGAGGAGATTAGGTGTAACTAATTTTGGCCATCTATAGGAAAACCTGCAGTCTTTTGCTTTACAGAAAGCCTTGCTAGAAGAATGATGCTGCTTTTAGTATTCTTCAGTTTAGTCCCACCAAGCAACCAGAAACTCAGCCAAAGCCAATAAATCAATAAACTCACCCTGTGAACATTTACTTTCTTTGAAAAGGGGGAGTGCCTAGACTCCATGAAGGCCATCCAGGAACTTGCTGTCAATATCTATCATACGTGGAAGGAGCTCAGATACTCTGGAATTGGCTGTGAGGACTTGAGGTAAGGTGATTAAAAGGCAGTCAGTAGACATATATGCTGTGATGCTGCACACTTATGTGTAAATACATCCTTCCCTATACCTACGCACCTGCATGTTCACTCTCCTGTAGAGGAAAATGAACTTCTATTAAAATGGCAGCTTTTTGGACAGCAAAGACAAATTAGTACTACTTGCTGAAGTTATCCAGACTGGACCCAACTCACAGAGAAGTCTACTTTCTCCCAGGGGCTTGGGCAAGTGACATTACTGGAAAATTCTCCAGCCTAGTAAGGCTCTCTGATTACTATCTGCTATTGATTGTTTGAGCTGGCAACAATGAAATAACAAAGAGAAGTCTGAGGGCAATCAAAAGAGATTTCAGGGCCCTGGGACAATTGGTAGAGTGATCAGGAGCACAGGTACTGATTTCCTTGATCCACCTGGTTATAAGGAATAATACTGATAGGACTAGACAGATCCATCAGGTCAATGTGTGGCTCTGAGGTTGGCAGAATTGGAAAAAATTTGGGTTTGTTGACCATGAGATGACCTACCTGGTCTATTGACCCTGATGGGATGCACCTGTCTCAGAGGGGGAAAGGAGTTGTAGCATAGGAGCTAGTGGGGTTCCTTGACAGAGCTTCACACTAGCTTGGAAGGGAGAAAGGGATAAAACCAGACTCACCAGTGACCATGGGCCAAAAACTTGAGGAACTGAGCACTAATGGGATCCCTCAATCCCTTAATCTGCTTTACAACATATGGGCTACAATGTACCACACCTGAAATGTTTCTACAGTAATGCACACGGCATAAGGAACAAACCCAAGAAGGTTGAAGCTTCGGCCCAGTCCCAGAGATTTGACATCATTGGCATAAATAAAACCTGGTGGGATGAGTCCTGTGACTGGAATGCCCATTTGGAGGCTTCTAGTGTCTTCAGGAGGGATAGGCAGGGCAGAAGAGGCGGAGGGGTGGCATTGTATGGGATAGAAAGATTAGAATGTATGGAGCTCACAGCTGGCAATGGCACAGTTGAGAGCCTCTGGATTAGAATCAAGCAGCAAACAAACAATGTGGATGTCATCGTGGGAGCTGGCTATTGACCTATAGCCAGGATGATGATGCCAACGAATAAGTCTTTGAGGAACTAAAGGACACCTCCAAGTGAACTGTCCTTGTCCTTATTGGGGACTTCAACTTGCCAGAAATTAACTGGAAGCATCACACAGCTGTTACAACTCAGGCCAGAAGATTCCTCAAAAACCTGGATGTGCTTTAAACTCTTCATGGTGCTGCCTTGCATGCGAGTTTCTCCTTTGAATTCAGTCTGTTACCAACGCCATCAAGTAGCACCTGTAAAATTGGGAACTCATTGCATAATTAAGAACCCCTTGAAACTAAAGAAACCATAAATTTAAACCTCCCTTGCACAGAGACTATTATTTCAGAAACAGGTCTCAATTTTTACTTGAGGTTATAACAACAGTTCAGTGTATAGACTCCTTACATCATTCTACATGCAGCAGGAGACCAGTACAAATATTCCAGTGAGGTGGTAAAACCATATTGAGTTTTTCCAGCCACCTTGCCATCCTGAAGGCAGAACTCAAAGGTAACTGTGACCTGCACAGCTCTCTATTCAGCTTTTTATTGACTTAATGGCTCACAAGGGAAAATTACAATGCTGCTGAAATTGGGCTGGTTCAAAGGAAGAGCTTGGGAAAGCCCTGCAGTGATCAGCACTGTTTATGCAGTGACTTTTTATATCTGTAATTCCTGGAAAATGTGAAAAATTTTCAGAGTATAAATAATTTTTCTCCCAAAAAGATTTTGAAATGCCATGCCATGCTTTAGATTAACAATGAGGTAATTTAAACTTAGTTTGTTCAAATGACTGGGTTTATTTTCTTAGGGATGGGGTGGAATGTTATAAGTAATTTAATTCAAGTAAGGACAAGAAATGTAGTTGTGGGTCTCCAGAGCAGTCAAATTAATTTCCTCTGCCTTTTGTTCGGGTTCATACAAACATTCAAATCCACCATCAAAGTAGCAAGTTCATTTCTAAAACAACCTACTGGCCCAGCAGCTAATTGTAAGTTACAAACAAGGTGTGGTAGCTAAGTTCAGTGCAAAACCATAAGAGTACTTCATTCCCCTTTTTAAACCTGCAGGTTTAAAAAAAGACCTTGGCCTGCACAGTTTATAAAAACTTACTGTTGTGCACTGTGAATTTTCTTTCATATTGAAAGCTGGATTTAAAAAAAAAAAAAATCATCAGGACGTGCCTTTTTTATTTTCTGAAGTGTAAGAGGAAAACATTTTGTTGCTACAATAAGAATTAAATCAGAATTAAATACTGTGATGTCAGGCTAAGTAGCATTACTTTAGTTCCTGTATGGTTGAGTGATTTTACTATAATAGTTTCTCATAATAATGCTTTTTATCTGTAATACATAGGGGATAGAGAGACTGACAGAGCTGTAATCTTTCTTTCAGAAGCATGGTGTTAAATGAACAGGGTTCAAGTGAAAATATAATTTGGAAAGGAAGATAAAGACAGCTGTAAATAAGACTGTGTCACCATTTCAAGTGAAAGATGTTAGCTCTGAAAATAATGCCATCTATTACGAAGATAAGTCAACTTCAAATTTGTACTACAAGGTCTGGAATTTATTTGTTTGTGGCAAAAGGCTGTGTACAGTTATGTGTACACAGCTACTTTTGCAACTGCTATTTGCTGTTAATGCAGCACTGTGTGTGCTGAGCATTGAATGCATTTATGAAGACCAGGGCCCTGCCCCAAAAAACCTTTTCCATTTACTAGACCACAGAACGAACAAACGTTCTCCTGCTTTCACAGCTGTCTGCACGTACAAGCAAAGCTCCTCAATGTGTACCGAGACAAACCAAGCCTGGAACAGCTTCAGCATGGATGGCAGCTTCTACTGGCACTGCCAACAATTCAGTGCCAGTGCTCCTGAACTATCCTCTGACCCACCATCACAACCATGTAATGCCTGCACAATTTTAATGCTGCAAAAGAGATTTTAGTCTGCCCTAAGCAATCACCAGGTGTCTCACACCTATGATTTTGCATCACACCACCCAGAGTTAAAACATTTCACTGCATCCAGAGAAGGGCAATGGAGCTGGTGAAGGGTCTGGAGCACAAGTCTGATGAAGAGCAGCTGAGGGAGCTGGGGGTGTTCAGCCTGGAGAAAAGGAGGCTCAGGGGTGACCTTATTGATCTCTACAACTATGGGGAAGGAGATTGTAGCCAGGTGGTGGTTGGCCTCTTCTCCTAGGAGAACAAAAGGACAAGAAGACACAGCATTAAGCTGTGCCAGGGGAGGTTTAGGTTGGCGATTAGGAGGAATTCCTTCACAGAAAGGGTGATTAGACATTGGAGTGGGCTGCCCAGGGAGGTCATGGAGTCACCATCCCTGGAGGTTTTTAAGGAAAGACTGGACGTGGCACTCAGTGCCATGGTCTAATTGACACGGTGGTGTTTGGTCGTAGGTTGGACTCAGGTGCAGAGGTCTTTTCTAACCAAATGGATTCCATGATCCTGTGAAGTTATCACCAGTTTTAATGTGCTCACATCTATGATTTTTGCATCACTCCACCCAGTCACATCAAAGCACAGAGCTACAGCATTTCACCTTTCCTGGGCCTGCATGTGACTGTGCACGGTGAGGAACAACACGGAATCATGGAATCCTTCAGGTTGTTAAAGACCTCTGAGACCACGCAGTCCAACCACTAACCCAGCACTGCCAAGCCCACCACTAGATCATGTGGCAAGCTACTAAACCATCACGAAGCACCACATCAACACATTTATTGAGCACTTCCAGGGATGGTGACTCAAGAAGTAGCCTCGGGGCACTTCAGGGCACAGCAGTGCCCTCAGCCCCAATGTGCGTGGTGCAGCCTCCATTTTCAGCCTGCTCTGCATGGGCTTTCGGAACGGTGGTGCCTGTGTGGTTCTGAGGGATGGTTGCACAGAGACAGGATGACAAAGCACCCCTACACTCAAGGGCTGTGTTATGTCGGAGCGGCGGGCAGGCTGCGGCCCCTGACGCGAGGTTTTGCCTAAACCATCTCCTCACGCCTCATCCCCGAGCACGGCGGCCCCTTTAAGGCGTCACGTGGCTCTTGGGCGGCGCTGTAGTCCCTTGACCGGGGTGGCAACGCTGGCCGGCGCGGCTAACGGCGGAGCGGAGGACTGCAACTCCCAGCAGCCACCGCGAGGACGGATGAGCTCACCCACCGCGCCTAGGCAGGCGTCGCGATGCACATCGGGAACTGTCGTCCGATGTTAGGACCGATGCCAGGTTATGGCGAGGCGTGGAACTACGCCTCCCAGCGTGCCGCGCGCGGCGGGTTCCCGTCAGCGCTGAGGGGGAGCCCCCCGACGTAAAGGGGGATCACTTTCCCCTTGTGTCCGCCATATTGGACGGTAACTCTGCCCAGCGGCGCCGGGGCCGAGCGAGTCCCCGCGGCCGTGACAGCCCCACTCCGCCCGTGCCGCCCGGGGAGCCCCGGCCCCGCCCGGCCTCGCCCGGCCT
>VZRO01008028.1:0-131605 GCA_013397915.1 Daphoenositta chrysoptera | reverse complement strand
TTTTTTTTGCCGTTAAGCCCTTTTTGCGGTAGCCAACTTCGTTATTAAGCATAGGAGGTTCATTGTAGCTTGGGCTGTGGTTAGCACTCTGGTGCCTCGGAATAATTCAGATCTGTTACATTATTTCATATTACGGTGAAATTTATTGGGAGCAGATTGTGTAGTTTAATTGATTTTTTTTTTTCCAAGAAAAAATACTCAAAGATTAAGCCCTTCAAAAGATATCCTATTGGTTCAAGTAGCAAAAGAGCAAATAAGTTCATGTTCCTTTCTCTCGTAAAGGTTACCTCAAGTTTTTTGTTATCAACACAGACCTTGTGTTCAGGTATCATATTTACAGCAGCATTTCCTGCTGACAGCATCTTCAGACTTCCATGTGCATGTCATACCACCTGCTCCATTTCCTATTGGTCTCATAAACTTGTTAAGCACGTGAAGGCTAAATTAAAGAATTGGCTTTTGTGATGTAGTGTGTCTGAAATGCCATGATATAACAAATGGGTTTATTTTGTTCTCCATGTAGTTTTGTGCCCATCTATTTTGCTGGGTCAACAATCAATCTGGTGATTGTAGGTTGACTTTCCCCGCTTTAAAACTTGGGTTCATACACTTTCATACTTGGCTACCCCAAATCCACGGTACTTTAGATTAGCTCTGTCTGTATGTCTGTCCTAATCTGATACTTACTTCAGGCATAATTTGCTTTTGGGACAGTAGTTTTTATGTGACTTAGATATCGAGAAGAATGATGTGCATAATGGCAAAGAAGCGTGCAAGTTTTTATTTGCAACTTTGCAAGTCATCACTCAACACTGTTCTAACTAAACCTCTAGTGAGAAGATGCATCTTGTTTTGTTTTACATTTTAGACCACAAGCTTTTACAGGCACAGGTTCCTAGGTATTGTTAAACATCATCATGCTGAGGGAAATAAAACCAGCAGTGAAGTGATGCTCAGAATGGGACATTGATGTAGCTCCACTACCCCAAATATTTTTATGTTTGTGTCTTGTGATTATGTGTAGTCTAGAGCTTTGGTTCTCATCAGGCTGTATGGGATCTTTCTAAAATTTACCTTGAAAGCCAAAAATCATTGCTAGTCTACCTACTTAGTGTTTCTTATTTCTTTCAGTCTAGGTAGTTCCTAATAAAATTTCTCAGTCTCTCTGAAAGTATGTCATGTCTTGAAAATTAAATACAGTGTTTCAGCACTAAATTTTTGGGAGACTACATCTGTCTATTACACTTGCTTATATGTTATTCATACTTTTGTAAGTAAGTGCACACGACATGTGACTTAATGTATTTGTAACTTTGTCTTAATTAATCATTTTTTGCATCTACTCTTAGATGTGTATGCAATTTGTCAAATGTTTCCATTTCACTTTGTAGTGTGGTACAAGTGGTTCTGGAGACTGATGGGCAAGCGAGGAGTTAAGTCAGTTAAAAAAACAGATCAGGTAATTAAACTAGAATAAACCTGTAGCAGAGACCTTGATCAATCAAACAGTAAGCATATTGGAATTGGGTTTTGAGGATAGGTAAATCCCTGTGCTCAGTTTTTTGAAGGGTAAATGCGTATACCCCATAATGCTCCTTAAAAGTTGGTGTTGTTTCTTCCATAGTGGTTTCAGTAACCTCTTTCTTGACACTTGCATTAGCTTTCCAATGGTTGTGACATGAAAATTGCCGTTACTTAAAAGTTCACTGATAATCTTGTTCAAAGGTGAAATCTTACAGCATCATTGCATGAGTCTCTCTGATGTGAAAATACAGTCGCCTTAATGGTTTGTAAAAATTTGATAGTTAAGGGTACATGGTCAAAACAAGACTTGGTTTTTTAAGTGAAAGACTAGAAGATGTTTTTTCTGGATGAAGTTGAGAAAGAAAACTGTATTTTATGTGACAGATCACTTCTGAATTAGGTGAAGTGTGTTTTGGCTGGATGGAGAGCAAGCAACAGTAATAGCTGTAAAGTACTAACCAGACTTGCTTTACTTTCATCTTGCCCAGAATATTGTGAAGTTCCCTTTGGTGAGTGAGGGAAGTCATCGGCCAATTCTCTACTGACCAAACTTAAATGTTTAATCTTTGAAAAGATGTAAATTATAACCACCAGCCCACCCTGAATTTAGTGTTTGCTGTACAGCATAGTGTGTTCTGCTTGTTCTCATGCTCTCATTACTCTCATGTAGTTTCCAGCTTTTGTCACTTACCTGGTTTTAGGGCAGCCATTCTGGATAGGGTGGGCACATCCTTCTACTAGTGTTCTACTAGGTGTTTCTTCCAAAACTTGTCTAAAAGACAGAATGAAACAGGATGTTAAAGGAATGATCCTGTGTGTGGTCCACATTCTTGGGTGTCAATATTTGTTCAGAATAACGTATACTTTGAACCTGCTTCATAAAACAGGTAGAATATAGTTTAAAAATGAATGTATTTATGGTTCAAACTAAAAGCCTATGTGCCAGTATTGAAATTCTAGCTAACCCTGTTAGAGCTAACAAATATATTTGAATTGAGGTTTTTCACACATTTTATCTGGAGCTTTTTTAGGACTGTAGGCTAAATTCTGCATTAGAGTACATGCTAAGTCTTGTTCTGGGATGCAAGTGGGCAACTCCTAATGGAATCTTCCTGGAAGGTATGTTATTCCATGCACATGCTTTACAGCATCTGAATTCGTCCTCTGAAGCACTGTCAGATGTTTTGGAGTGATAGTGAAATTAAGGGTGCTTTGACAGTCTGTCACTGCAAGGGAGTCTCAGCTTGGAAACCTGTAACTGTGTCAACTTTGACTGGAACTGGAAACCAAGTCGCTTAGTTGTCCAGTGCTGCTGCAGTACTTCTCCAGGATTTTTACTGTTTAATATGCGTATCTATAGAAATAGATCTTGCTTTCTGTTATGTTTGGATTTGGGTTTGTTTTAATTCAGTAACACATTGCATCAGGCTTTCTTAATTTGATCCTCTAAATTTTTGACGGACAGTTGGATTATTGATGTTGTGAGAGGCATTTGATTATCTTTAGCAACCACTGCATAATTCATACATACACTATAGTAAAATAGGCTATTCTTTGCTATGTTCAGGTATTTTGGAGTGAAGAGTGGTATGTCAGTAGCTGATCAGCTGCAGAAGTACTTTTTGTTACAGACCTGACCAATTTTGTGTTATTAAAGGGAGTAATTCAGTAGCCATTTTACAATTCTCTCCCTTGAATTTTTCGGAGTATTGTATGTCAAGTGTAGTAATGTATTAAATCTTCTTACATTTGAGAACTGTTTTAGAATTTCATAAAATACTTCAGTGGATCATTTCTTTATTATGGGGTACTGTTTTTTAAATAGAGTCTATACATAGACTATCCATTGCCAATTTCTTCAGCAGCTTTGTAGTTTGTTGCATTTTACTGATATCTGTGTTTGAGATTTTCCCTGTTCTCTCTTCCCTTTCCATGATTCAAACATTCAAAAGGAAGGGAACATTCAAAAGAGGAGCTTTGTCAGGAGCTCAGAAGTTCAACAAATAGCTAGCTTTTGTGCTTTTATGTAGAGCCTCCTCCTCTCCAAAAGCAAACTTATTTTGGCCAATTTTTGTCAAGGCTCAGGTAAACTAGATAAATTCCAATTAATAAAACAGTATTATAACCTCTGCTCCTCAGGCTGAGGAAGCAGGTACTTATAAACAAAACTCTTAACACTGACTTGAAGAAAAGTAAGCCTTTTTGACAGTCGGGTAGTAAATTTGTTCCTCTGACTAAAGATAGTTCAGTCATTTAAAAAAAAAAAAATGGACATTCAGTGCCTGCCCTGAAGAGCTTATTCTCTGCTTTTTTTAATAAAAGGAGATGAAACAGAACGTGATAAAACTATTAGGATCTGCTTTAGATGGTATGGTTGAGTTAACTTGCTAATTTAGAAGGAGAATCTAAACAGAACATTTCAAACTTTAAAACAAGCTTAGTGGTTGCATAACGTTCATATGATTAGCTCTTTCATAGCTTCTTCCCATGCTCAGTTAGGGCATTTTTCAGCTAATAGACCTGAGAGCACAGGCACACCGGTGATGGGGTCAGATCTTGGAATGCTGCTCCTGGGAAGTGTGTGCCTGTGTGTACTCATGACCTTGACGTGTATCCAATCCCTGAGCACTCCCTTTCTCCCCCACCGCCTGCACCTGCAAAATCATGGTCATCTGATAATGAGAATAATCGGTTGTGGATTGCTAAATGAAACATACCAAAAGTGTGTCTGAAAAAATGGCATCTGGCTCAGTGATGTCTAATCCGTATGAGCTAGGGATCCTCCTTTGGCTTTGTAAGGAGACATTCGATTCCAGGTGTGAAGGCAAAGGATTTTTTTTCCCTTGCTGTATTGGTTGCAAAATGTTTGTGAGAGATTGAGAGAGAGAAATTTTTTACTCTAAAATACATAGTGACTCCCTTCCCCTCCTCCCTTTTGTTTCCTGACTGTGAAAGCAAAACCTTGTTGATTTAATTTGGCACTAGATTAGTTTGAAAAGTTAGTTCTGAAATAAGTGTATATTGATGAGAATATTCAGGGTTCTTGTCCAGTTCTTCTCCCGCAAATTTTTTGACCCCAGACAATACCTGAAGCTTTATTTAGGTATTTAATATTACATTATTTTCTTGGTTATGGCAATTATCCTGTTGTAGTGGTATCCCATCTTGAGGGGGAGTCTTTGGATCCTTTCTCCTTTACCGTGAGAAATCCAGTCAGCCTCTCTTCTGGCCTGGCAAGGAGAGCTGAGTGGAGGTGGAAATTCAGTTTGGAGGTGCTTGGTGCCTATGAGACTAACGTTTAGACCCTGATATGTGTGTGTAGCAAGTCTGGTCCTGAACAATTACAGGTCTACTGAAGACCTGTTCTGGAGAAGTGATTGGGAGAAATAACTGGGAAATAAACTTGCTTTGCTTAATATGTACAGGGCTTCATGGATATGCTAGGCACTGTTCCAGGTTTATATGGATCTGGACAATCAAAGAAGGTTTAATATTTATTGGGACTCTTTCCCTGATGGGAAAGGAGGTCATATATCCCCTTTTATTAAGGTAATTAAAACAGTCCCTACATTTTACTTTCTTGTAGTATTTTTTTTTGTTATTATTTTAGTAGTGATCAAGCTGGCTTTGGACTGGTCTGTTTTGAGAAAGAATATTCCATATGTGGAATTTTCTTGGGATAATTAAATGTAATGAAAAATTTGAGATAAATGTCTATAAGAATACTGCAGTTCAGTTCCTTCTTTGCTGCAAATGAAGAGTTCAATAGGGAAATGACATTTATGATGTCACTCTTAATGGTATTATGGGAACTGCCCAACTGGAGGCTTGTGTAAAAACGCAGTAGAATAAATATGTCTCTTTTTTTTTTTTTTGACACAACAATTACTTAATTTTGTGTTGTAAAAATTCAAGGCAGCCTATGACATTACTGACCTTCACCTCCTTGCCTGTGAGGAAAACCACCAGAAATACTGTTAAAGATAGGTCTGAGCAACATAGCATTTACCTGAGGTAAATATTTTTCCTAAGTATTTTCTTGATATTTACTTTTTTTAATAGCAAATGTACAGCTGCTTTAGTGATGCAAAAGTTAGTCCAGGCACTGTTTTGCAAAGTGGATTTTAGGGGGAAAATTCATGAGGCTGCCTAGGCGCCTGTTCAAAGCTGTTGAACTGAAATTGTTCATGTTGGACTGGTGATAGTGCTGGTGAAAAACTTCCTTGGGGTGGGAACTTTAACCATGTCCTTAAATAATCAGCTCCCCTTCTGTGCAAAAGCCACAAAGGTAGTTCTCTCCATCTCGAAATTCCTCGTGATGATAGAGCCCACTGAGGCTTCTGAGAGGAAGGCATTCCTGTTCTGCATCCCTCTCTAGAGTGGCCATCTCTCTCCACTCCTTTATTAAGGGAAGCCTGGAGAGATTTTGGTACAAGCTAAGTGCCTGAAGTTGGATAAGGCGAAAAACCTGTGTAGGAAGCCATGCTTAGCCTCTACCTGCCTACTCAGTTATGGTTTCTTCCTCTTTAAAAACAAAGAAAAATGTTATAGCTCAAAAAGGTTATGGTAAGTGGCCCCTCAGGTCATATCTTAAAACTTAAAGAGTAACTTTGTTCTTTTATAAGGAGGAGACAAAAGATTTACTCTACTGTACATTTTTCAGAAGAAAATCTTTGGGTACTTCCATGACATATTCCTATACACAGTCTCTCCTCAGGCCTAGAGGAATAAAACACAATAGGTTGTAGGTGCCTCTGTATTGGTACTTACGGTGGAACGTCACAAAGTTAAGTCCTCATGCACAGTAGAGCTTTACAATAGTCCTCCTTCCACACACTGATCTGTTGAACTGGCCTTGTAGTAGCTTTGTCAGATGGGTACTTGTGAAGGATGTTCAAAAACATGAGACCACAATCATCCAGGTAAATAATTAAGTTTTTACAAGGTCACAGAAGTAATTATTTTGAAGTCCAGATGTGTGGACTGCCTGGATCTTGAGCAGACTTACCAGTAATGACATCTGGACTTCAGGGCTTCTCTTACGGACTCGTCTCCTCCTCCTCGTAGAACGTGGCTGGGGAGGTACATTGCTTGTGGTCCGGGAGGGGCCACAGCAGGCACTGAGGACTGATTTCTGGGAGGGTGCACGGATGGCAGTTGCTGTTAGGAAAAAGATGCTGGCTTTTTTTTTTTTCTTTCTTTAACTGCTTTGGCAGCAGTTCAGTGGTCTGTGTTGAGCTGCAGACAGATGGAGGATGTGATCAGTTGTTGGGGCAGTGTTTGCTGCTCTAAATAACTGTTTCTTGTCTTCTCCAGGGAAAGGTAGCAGGCTGGATAGAAGTGTCTGGCAGGTAGCACAGGGGACTTCACTGTGCTAGATGTAAATTTTCAGATGCCCATCTTTATTCTTCTAGATATTAATTATGCCTACAATATCAAGTGATTGTTTAGTCATGGCTTGCATTGCAATGTCAGCTTTGCTCACTTTGATTCCTAGGTCAGTTGTTGCTCTTTTTGGAAATAGTAGCTTCTCTACTTAAAGCAAGACCAAACTGTAGAGAACTGGGCAGGGGTTGGTTTATGTCACAAAACTGTACATGTGCTGCTGACATGAGCTTTCAAAGGATGGGGTATTAACTCATGCATGCATCACTAGCATATACAACTCTAGTGATTGTTATCTGTTTATTAAACAATATATGGTTGATAAGTTATCTGTAGTAATTAAATCCAGTAATTGTAATTTAAAAACGTAAAGGGCTCCACGAACCCATAACTATTTGTAATTTTCTGAATTAGGAATAGAAACACTGGCAACTGAAGTCTGCACTAAGGGTTTTACTACTTAGACCTCTGTGGACAACAGTGAAGTAATTGTGAGATATGTTTTTGTGTAGTTCTCTTTTCCCTTCTCCCTTAAGGTTTTACCTCCTTTAGAAAATCTGCAGGCATAGCAGAAGTAGCCTCTGAAATTAGTCCTCAGAAGGGGTACTGGAGAGTAAAGAGTAGAGTAGTGGGCATGTTTCTCTACAGCATCAGAAGCTGAAGGAGGTTCTACAGTACTGGGTATTTAATTTAGTTAGTTAATTTACTCATTTTTACTCATTAGTATTTTTTAGTTTATTTACTCATAAAGTTATTGAGAATGGGGAAATGCATATGGCAAGTTGTGCTAGGACCATCTATCTCCTGAGCCAGCTTTTATAAAAACTCAGTCATCTAAGCTAATATGTGATGTGGATTTACAGTACTAATCTGCCTCTCAGGTAGGCTTAGCACAGCTGTGTGCTGGCAGGGCTGGCTGCTGCCAGAGCTAGTGCAGGATAACTCAGTGTTAGTGTTGAGCTCTACCAGTTGGATGTTCTTTCTGTACCACCAAGAATCGTTTAGGAGCTGTAAACATGGATAGTTGCCAGCTAGACTGACATCTGAACAAGGCCCTGAAGCAGCAGCTTTTTATGTACTTTTTATGTAGAAAGTGCTTTCCTGGGCACTGGTCTTTTTTGGTCTGCTTTTATTCTCCTCATATGTCAGAAGTAACAGGTGGCAGTTACAGGTCTGGTAAGTTAACAGAAGTCTGTGGGTAGTGAATGAGGGTCAGGTCTTTGGAAGGATAGAATAAGACTAAAATGGCTCTTTATTTTTCCTTTTGGATAAAGTAGGAGATGAGTTAATGTGAATGAGGGGAGAAAGCTGTAAAAGAGCAAGCATTATTGATGTTACATGAAATATGCTTGGCCTTCTGAAATGGGCAAGTGAGTTCAAGAAAAAAAGACTCTTGAACGCACTAGCTAAGCATGGCATGATGTAGACTTGTTTTTTGAATTTGACTGAGAAATTTTGGTCATGTCCCTCAGGTTTTGAGTGTCTGTCGTGATACCAGCATTGTAAAGTGAGGGAAGGAAAAGAAGGCTCTCAGTTGAATCCTTTTCCTGAAAGGCTGTTAATTCATGCAAGCCATGACTCTGAAGTCTGTGTATTAGGGCATATCTCATTGTGTGTAGTGTTGAAATACATTGGAAACCGTGTTAAATGTAATGTACATGTAGTGTTCTAAAGTGTGGTAAGGCACTGCCTTGACTCCTGTTCTGCTTTCAGCTTTGTGCTGTCAAACTGCATCAATGATGGCTCCTTGCAAGCAAAAGATGTGGCTTCAGGCAGGGGTGCCAGACTTGAATTTGCTCTGCCACCCACTTCTCTCTTTGAGGCTCTTTTCAAAGAGAGAGAGCTAGTACAAACAGCTGTGTGTTGATGTGGTTGAAGTCAGTACACTAACTGTGGGCACTGCAAATTTGTGATTTCTTCTGTATTTTGGGGCTAAAATAATTATGGTTTTAAACTAGGATTTTTTTTTTTTTTTTTAATGCCGAAGCTTGTTTTCTGGTTTTTGGTGGTGGGGTGGTTTTGGGTTTGTTTCTTTCTTTCTTTCCCTGTGTGCAGAAATAGAAACTTTAGCTCTCGGAGCAGAAGTCTTTCTAAGCTGGGAAGGTGATGATACCATTGAATTGTACACAGAGTTGCTCAAGTTGGATGGGACCACTGGTGGAGTCATCTGGTCCAACCTGCCTGTTCAAGTAGGGTCTTCCTAGAGCACATTGCACCAGATTGTTTCCAGACAGTTCTTGAATATCTCCAGTGAGGGAGATTCCATACTGTTTCTGGGCAGCCTGTTTCAGAGCTCAGTAACCTGCACAGTGAAGTTCTTTCTCATGTTCAGGTGGAACTTCCTATGCATCAGTTTCCACCTCTTGCAGACTTTTGTTAGTTTATAAATATAAGAGCAAGTTAAGGAACCTCTTTCAAATTCTATAATCATATTAAACCCAACAGTTACCTATTTCAAATGTGTTGTAGGGAATATTTCTCAGAGATAGATATGAGGTTCTGAATTTGGATAACACTAACGGTGATGCAAGCCTGGAGATACTTACATGGACAGATGAAGTGAGTGAGAATGTGTGTGTGCATGTACTGAGGCTTTTTGAAACATGGTATTTTTGAATGTGGGTTAAAGAGGTTGCTATGTAAGTGTAGGAATGAAGTAAATACTTTGTATGTGTGCATGGAAATTATTTTTGAGTAGGAGAACACACACATACATGGGCTACCAATGGACAAAGAAGTGCCTGAGTAAATGTTTAAAAGTTCTTTGCCACACTGTGTCTCATCGTGAAACCAGTCATTGGGAACAGGAGAGTTTGCCTTAAAATGCAGTTCTGAGCCACAGTACGGTTCTGCCAGCCTTTAGTGTTTAATTGGTGTGGAGTTAATGACCAAAAGATTTCTTAATTGCCGTAATGCTTCCAGGCTGCTTATCTTCAATAAGCTGCTGCCACAACAGATGGCAAGCTAGTGGTTTAGCTGAGGTTCACTAGAAGTTTTTCACAATTTTGTTTTAATGGCCTTAACTTATTGGCTGGGTGGCTGTAGTCAATGTGTAGTTGAAATCCAAACCTGCACTGGAATAGGCTTCAGATGAATTAAGGTTTAACTTTGTCACCCAGCAAGAGATAGAACTCTCCTTTACTGTCAAAGAAGCCTCTCAGTTTTATCTGTGTGATCATCTTTATTTTATCTTCACTTTTTTTCCTGGCTGCTCCCAAGATTTGTCTCCACTATACTGTCATTCTCCACTTCTTTTAAGGGAGTCTGCAGGGAATTGTACTGGTGTCTGCTGTGATTTGAGACAGCTTGCAGCAGCAGCCTGAAGCTGACTAGGTTGGGGCTTTTTTAGCATCATAAGAGTCTGAACCACAAGAATAAAAGTGGACAGAATCAAAGTTCCATAATTTTTAATATAAAAAATCTTTCAAAAAAGATTCTTATGCTTTCAAAGGAAAAAAATTACAATTACTTCTTTTCTGTCTGGAAAACAGGCTGCCATACTTATACAGTATCCAGTAGTTACAGATTTGAAACCTTATGTAGGTGGATATGGAACTTTGTACTGAGAAAAATTGCATAGTAACTAAGTTAAATATTAATTATTATTCAGTATATTCGGAAGTACTATCATTGGTGACCTAGCTTACTGCTTTTCAGAATTATGTGGAAATTAGGACAATTGCATATTGAATATTATTTAGACTGCTTGTTTTATGTTTTTTGTAAACTTGATGGCTGTATCTTAAAAAATGAAGACATTGTTCTGTCAATATTTAAAGTCATTCTGAGCCTATATTTTCATTTTTAATCAGGTGAAAAATCTAGTGATTGTACAAGGTTTAGGGGATTGTTTTGATCCCTAGAAATTAGTTAAAACATTGATAGTAATGCCTTGTGGTAATTTATTCTTTAAGTAGAATGTTCAGACAGAAGCCTTTGTGGCTTTGGACTAAGGTCACAGAAATGAGCATTTGTCTAAATGTGAAGCCAGTTTGGAAACAAACTGTGGAGTCAGAGGATTGCACCTGATGGTGTTACCTTTTGGTGAGATTGGCTCATCCTCTCAGTCAGTAAGGTGTTACTGATGATTTGACAGCTAAGCTGCAAAAGTCCACTGTACTCTGTGTTCCTTCTGTTAAAGCCTAGAGGATCCTAACTGGTGTTAGACCTCCCTTGCACTGAAAAAAAAAAAAAAAAATCAAAGAAAGTTACTCCCAACCCGGTTTATATTTGTGATAATCCTGAGAAAGTCAACATCCTTATCATTACCTTTTTCCATGGAGTCCTGACTTGGTGAAATAGTTTATAAATAGTGCGCAATGTTACAAAAAGGAGGATACAGAATCACAGAGTCAATTAGGTTGGAAAAGACCTCTGAGATCATTGAGTCCAGCCTTTGGCTGATCACCACCATGTCAGCTAAACCATGGCACTAAGTGCCATGTCCAGTAATTTCTTGAAGACCCTCGGGGATGGTGACTCTGCCACTTCCATGGCCAATCCATTCCAATGTTTAGTAACCATTTTCATGAAGAAATTTCCCCTGATGTCCAACCTAAACCTCCCCTGGCACAGCTAGAGGCCATTTCCTCTTGTCCTGTTGCTGGTTGCTTGGGAGAAGAGACTGACCCCCACCTGGCTCCAGCCTCCTTTCAGGTAGTTGTAGAAAGGAGTAAGGTCACCCTTGAACCTCCTCCAGGCTAAACACGCCCATCATCCTCAGCCACTCTTCATGGGACTTGTCCTCTAGACCTGTCACCAGCTCCGTGTCCCTTCTCTGGACCTCAGTGACTTTCTTGTAGTGAGCAGCTGAGAACTGAACCCCAGGACTCGAGGTGAGGCCTCCTCAGCAGTGCAGAGTACAGGGTGAGGGTCACTGCCCTGGTCCTGCTGGCCACACCACTTCTGATCCAGGCCAGCTGCCCTTGGCCTCCTTGGCCACCTGGGCACACCTGGCTCGTGTTCATTCCCTCTCAACCATCACCCCCAGGGCCTTTTCCACGGGGCCCTTTCCAGCCACTCTGCCCCAGCCTGGGGCACTGCAGGGGTTGTTGTGACCCAGGGCAGGACCCAGCACTTGGCCTTGTTGGACCTCAGACCCTCGGGCCCACTGATCCAGCCTGTCCAGATCGCTCTGCAGAGTCTTCCTACCTTCCAGCAGATCAACACTCCCACTCCAACCCCCAGTATGTGAGGTATTGCCCTAATATTAAAAAATAATTCCCAAATAATTGTATTTCTGTATTTTAATTGTTTTCCCAAGTTAGGGATGAATTCTTCTGATGGAAAAAAAAATTTCTGTGGTTTCTTTGTTACTCATGTATTTCCTTCTTTTTTATAACAGGAAGTTAGTCTTCACTGTTTTATTTTGCTTGTATTGTCCTGTCTCTGACAGTTCTGCCACAAATACATTCTTCGTATAATGTGCTTGAGTAATGTAACTTTTTGAAGTTACATGCGAAGTTTTTTTAGTGTTGCTATTAACTCATGATCAGCAAAAAATAGTTGCATGATGGATGCAATAGACTGCCTTTATTGATGCTTTTAAGACTTTTTATTTATGACTAATAAATTTTTAGCATCCTTGTCTTAATCTTTTTCACCAAAATGGATATTGTGTAGGGGGATATTTGTGGCACGAGAGAGTTCACATAACTATAGCAGTAATCTATTAATGAGTGTTATTACATGGTCAGGAAGGTGTTAGGTCTGATGATTATTTCTTTTGTAGGTATCTCTGCTTAGTGGGCTTTACTGGGGTTTAGTGGAGCACGAATCCCTGTCATTAAAGCATGAGAGGATCACTGGAAGATGATGTCTTTCTGGCACCTGTTGTGTCTGATCTTCCAATATGCTGTTGGGATTCTTTTCCTCTTAAGCAAAATTTGACTGACATTATTGAATAGGGAGGAGGTGTCAGTAGCTCCTCTTCGTGGAAAACCAGTCCTCATTAGATGTCCTGAGTTAGTTAGCCTGCTTGAAAGGGAATTATACTGGAGAGGCTTACAACTCCACTATATTGCCATAAATAGGGGTGGGGGAGGCAGAAAGCAGTGTCTGTCCCACTGCTACTGTGTGGATTTATCCTCCTAATTAGGCTGTCTTTTTTTTTCCATTTTCTTAATCACACTTTTACTTGTACATTTGGGAGAGAAAAGCACATGTGTGGGTGACTGGTGAGCAGGCACTGAGCAGGCAGGTAGTCTGACCACCATGGTGTATCAGGAGCTGGGTAGCTTCCAGGGAAGTTGAGCTTTTTGGCCCTGTTTTTTCCCTTTGTGAATCGTCTCAGGTGGACTGCACTAATTCTTGAGCATTTAATCTTCTTTTAAAATATTAAAGCACATTAGTATTTGTAATTATATACCTTGATACATATTAGAAGGTGGATGATTTGTCTGAAAAATACAACTGATTTTCTTTAAGATCATTTTGTGTTGTGGTTTTTTGTTGATTTTTTTGTTGTTGTTTTGGGGTTTTTTAATTGCACTCTAGGAAGTAGACATAAATCCAAGCAACTCTTTTTAAACTAGCTCGTTAAAACTGACACTGAAGTTGAATATAATATTCCAGGATCTCTTATCAATGCTATAAAGTCTTAACTTTAGGGTTTTTTCCATTCTTATTTTTATCTTGTTCATCTCTCTGTCTTCTGGCCAGTGGAGACAGTACTGATTCTACTTTTATTACTTGTTTGTTTAACCTGCTCTTAAAATGACCTATTCAATGGAGACTCTACAACCTCACCAAGCAGCCTATTTTCACTCTTAACTACTTTGCTATTAATTTTCTATTGCATAGAAATCTCCCTTGCTGCAAGTCAAAGGTTTTATTGCTTATTCTGTTTGCTGGGGATAGAGAGAACTGACTCTTCCTCTCTCCCTTCAGTATTTTGATCTGTAAGGTTGGTGTCCCCAGTTCTCTCAGCCTTTCCTGGTAGGTGATATTGTCTGTGTCTGGTGGTGGTTTTGTTGTGGCATTTCTCCAGCTGTTCCTGCCTGGCTCGAAGACCTGTGTTCAGAATGAGCTGCAGTTGTTCCTCTGAGACTTACTGGAGCAGTATTAGGTGAAAGGAATATGTCCTGTGTCACATAAGCTATGCATCCCAAGGCAGCAGTAGCCTTTTCCAACAGTCTGACCTTGTTGACTGCTCTTTTGCATATAGTCACTTAGGTCTGTTTGGAAATTCATGGTAATTGTCAAGATCTTACTGTTTAGTTTGGTCATGAGAAAGTTTCAGTACTTAAGGCTGTCAAAAACATTAATCAATTAAATCATGACGTTTATTCTTCCTCCCCTGTGTAACTCCTCCATTGAAGAAAATTTTACTGGTTTGACATAAGCAAGGTGGCTGTTCCTCCTTTCCATATCATCTAAGTGCTTAAAAAGAATGTTTGGATATATTTAACTTTCTTGGGAAGTGAAGACAAACCATTCCTCATGTGTTTCTATCTACCTTCACTATTTTTTTTTTATCTCTGTCAGTTTTTGAAACTTTTCTATTTTTAAAACTATTTTTTGGTGGAGGGTTGGGTTTTCTCTGAGGGGTGAGGTTGTTTCTTTGTTTTCAAGAAAGGGTTTAAATAGTTCACCTTTTTCTAAGCTTCTGATTATCTAGGGCATCCTCCATAAGTTTTCAAAGATAGGATTATTGATTTTGAGGTGGCTCAAAGGATTTCCTGAGGAAGTTACTTGAATGTTATCAGATCTAGCCTACTTGGAAAAAATATAACTATGGCTGTTTCCAATAGTCAGCTGATTCTGGGTGGATATTTTTACTCATTTACTTGTGCTAATTGTGCTGGTCACCTGCTTGTACTTGATCTCTTTGGTGAGGACTTGTTCTTCATCAATCTGTTTTCTCTCTTCATTCAGTAATGGAGAAATTCTAGTAGTAGTAGTAGTAGC
Organism: Daphoenositta chrysoptera; assembly: GCA_013397915.1. Lineage (NCBI taxonomy): Eukaryota > Metazoa > Chordata > Aves > Passeriformes > Daphoenositta > Daphoenositta chrysoptera. The sequence continues at coordinate 116,788 of VZRO01008028.1, read as the reverse complement.
ATACTGATAGAATGATTTCTTAGTAGCCTCAAGCTGTTTTTTAAGAATTATTTCATTTTGTGCCTTTAGCCTTTTATATTTGTCCCTCTTATTCTCTTGCTATTGTTATGCTTGTTACTCTCTTTATGTGTGCTTTTTCTGAGTCATTATTCTCTTGCTATGTTTTCTGTTCTCTTGCTGTGCTTGGTTTTCTTGAATTTGTTTGTTTCTGTTGTGTCATTTGAGAATTAGCTCTTCCTTGCCGTAGACCTGTCTTGTGTGAGCTCTTATTTAGTGATGTGAAATCTCTCTTGCTGCTCTTCCTTTCCCTCTCCAGTAACCATTGAATTGATGGTTCACTTCCAGTGAAACTGTCTGTTATTGTTTACTGTCAACTACTTTATTCTTGCTGCTACAGCTAAAGGAAGTGTCTCCAGTTGCTTTCTGTGTTTTAGAAATGTAAGTTCCTTGAACCATTCCCAGTAGGTGCCTAGGTTCTTATTATCTCCTTGTAACAAGAAGTCTTACGGTTTTTTCCTCTTTCAGAAAGGGTATTGTCTGTCTGTTGGCCTTTTTTGATGGTCTGTAGTAAGCTTGCAGCTTGATAGCACTCATGCTTTCTGCCTTTTATTATTTGTAGACTTTCAGGATACCTCTTTCTGCATTTGTGATGCTTGTATCCTCTGGGTATAGGGCATAACACTCCTTAGCACTTGGATTTCTTTGGTTTGGGTTTTTGTTTGTGTGTTTAGGTTTTTGTTGTGGTTTTATCTGTGAACTGACTGGATCCTCTTTCCTTTTTTGTTAGTATTCCAGTGGGAAAGAGACTCTTATGGAGTAGATCATAGTCTTAATCACATTCACAGAATTCTGGCTCCTTTCCTTATGCTTTATACATTAGTATGCATTTTTCTAAGACTGATGGATTGGTTACTTGGATTTTATGAACTTTTGTGAATAATTACTTGTCCTTACTTCTAGGCTCTTGCCCTGGTATATCATCTTTGGACTCTTGATATTTTGCTCATGATTCTAGTGAAAAATAGTCTTCCCTCAAGTTAGCAACCAGGAAGGGCTTTTTTTCTATGTTAATTCCTTGTAATCTTCGGTATTGTCACCTACCAGCACATGGAACCTCATCACATGGTCAGAGAAGCCAAAGCTGTCCTGTGATAGCATTTTCAAACTCGTGGGGTCATCTGCAAGGAGAGTTTGTTCTTGACAGGATGTGCAGAGCTGATTGGGAATGTCTTACTTGTTCTCAGTTGTTGTTAGTAGTATCCATAGAGAATAGTTGGTGTGATGAACGAACATTGAACAGCTTTTATTTTCTTGGGTCTGAAAGAGGCAAAGAACATCTGGAGCAGTGTGCACCCAAATAGGGCGAGTATACAGCTTGTTCTCTATGGTGTTTTTTCTGATACAGCTGTTTACTTGGCTTTGTCTTTTGCAGTTCCTCTTGAATTGCCTTAAAGACTTTGCAGTCACAGATGTCTCGGCTCAGCTGCCTCCTGCTTCTCCTTAATGCCTTACCCCAAAAAACAAACCCCACAATCCAAATCTCAAACCCACTTTGTAAGAATCTGTACTGTAGAACTTAGTGCACTGTGTGTTTTCCTTGTAACCTTCCTTGGAAGTACAGGCAAGTGTTCCTACAAATCCAGTCCAAGACATAAATTTGTCTCATTATAGCCTTTTCATTCTTGGGTCAGGGAACATTTCAGATGAAAGTTTTGGAGATGCCACTTTCTTATTTTCTTCCTTGTATGTGTGTTGGGATCGTGGTTGTCTTCCTGCCATTTATGCCCCTGCATTTTGGTGAGGGGTAGCTGAATCAACTCCTGGTCTCTCTAATCTCTGCTTCTTAAGTTGCAGCAGTAAATTTGGGTCAAAGGACTTCCAGCTTTATACGTTTCCTCATGTGATTCAGTAAATGTCTGGTCCCTCCCATGGTGCTACTTGAAGCAAAACATGTGTTTCAGTAGTGTATTTCACATGGCCATAAGAAACTAATATATGATGTGATGTATGTGTGTATGGTGAGCATTGAGAGCTCGATAGTTTGAGGATAAAGAAGTGCAAGGACTGAGGTAATCTTTTGTGGATATTAGCTTAACTTGGGGTTTTATTAACTTTGTAGTGATTTGTTAGAAACACAACCTTTGAATGAAGTTCTGATGTTAAAGCTTACTTGCTGCATCTTCTCCTGTAATTTTGCTGATTGCTCTTAACTATTAAACTAGGATTCTGCTTCTTACTGATGCTCATTTTTGCAGACTTGAAATGGCTTAGAAATAGAGAATTATTTCTCTGGCTTATACTCTCAGTGTCATATCCTAATACAGTATATGCAATTTGCCTGACATTTCTTTTTCTCTGTTGTGGGAAAAACATGGCTAGTTTTAGAAATTGCATTTGGTGGATCATTCTGAAAATGGCCTCTCCCATGTCCAGAATGTGGCTTTCCTTACTGCTTTATGAGATTTTGCTGCCAGGAGGGTATGTGTTTAACCCTTTAAGAGTTAACAGATGGGGTCATTTTCTTGTAACATAATTCCTGGAATAGGGCATCTACTGTTGTTGCATTGAAGTTGCATAGTCAGGTAGTTAATTCCTATATCTTGTCTTACACATCGTAAGCTTGCCTTTGGATGAGTGCTTTCTACTGTTCATAAGGAAACTGCTGGCACATCTTGGGGTTGGGTTGGTTTAGTTGTGTGTAATCCTATTAATTTTACATATTTCTGTTCAGGATTGAAGTTGAAACAACAGATTAAAGCTCTAGCAACTCTGACTAGGAAAAAAATTCATATGCATGGTTGCTACCTGTCAAGACTAATTGAGAGAATTTTGGAGTGTTTTAATTACCTTCTCAGTACACTTTGCTCATTGTACTTGGGCCAGTGAATGCTTGAATCGTGTTCATTATTAGATTTTGATACCTTTTTTTAGGACATGCAGCTCTAAAATCACTGGGAAAATGTTGAACATATTCCTAGAACAGAAAAGGCAGAATCCTGGTAGGAGGTGGATTGGCTGTGTTCTGCTGTGTCATATTTAGCTACAAAGAAGGGAAGTATTGCATGTGGGAAGGGATATGTGCTTCTAAAGAATTTGTAATGTGTGTAATTAAAACAAAATTTCCTTCCCTCCCTTTTTCCGCTGGAAAGCCTGGGTTCTTGGTAGCTGCACATGTGAGTATTACAGATAGAAGTATGTTTTTCCTCAAGTCTAAGCTTGTCTGCACTTAAATTAGTTCTGTTATTTTGTGTACTTGCTGCCATTTCACTGATTTCCTCCACCTATGATTTTAATTTGGTTTCAGGCTTTCAAGTTTACTTTACCTTGCAAATTGTCCATACCTTTAGACAAAATACTAATTTGTTTTTGCTTTTTATTTTAAATGCAGTGTTAAAAGGTATGCAAGAGCTTTGTAAAAACTCTTGTAGACAAATTTCCCTTCCTCTCCCATGTTGCTGAAAAAACCACCCAGAAGACAAAGGCAGCTCTTATGTTATAATTGAGTTGCAGATGTATTTGTGTAGCTGCAAAGCTTTTTCATGTGAATGGTGATAAAAACGTCAAGGGATCTGGGCAGCTGTTTTGGTTCTGCCTATCTGTAGAAATATGTAAAATGCCTTTCACTAGCTGATTCAACTTCATTTGAAATAGATCTTCACTGCCCATATCTCCAGTTCTGCTACTTATCCTTCATGCTGTGACTGATAGTCTTGTCCTTCAGTTTGAGTGTATCCCAGGACACTTGACTCTGCTTCCCTGTGCTCAGTTTAATTGTTGTTTTCTGCCCATCCCCATTCCCCTCGCAGAGAACAGCGTTGCTTCACTAAGCCAAACGAGCCCGGCCTCTCGCTGCCGGCCCGGTTCGGCTGTCACCATGTCTGTTCCAGTCAGGCGTTTCTTGAGGCTGCTTGGCCGAGTGAGGTCTCCTCCAGAGGGCTGTGAAGCAGCACTAATACTTCCTTCCCAGTGTCTCTTGGAAACAGTGTGATGCCTCTTGGAATCATGTTTCTTTTTCACAGTTGTAGTGATGAGCATCAGCCATTGGTACAACAAAATCCTCGTTCACTTCCAATCTTGATAGACAATTAATCTGAGAAAGGCTCTTTGGTTGCAAATACAGCATGAGATGCTTTTCAGTGTCAATGCACCTTTAAGATGTGCAATTTTTTGATTTGGAGATGGGAATTGAAAAATTCTGACAGTTGGAAATGTGAACTATGAATAATGAGTTGAATATAATGAAAGAAGAAACTATGGAATCACCAATACAAATAATTAAATATGCATGTGCACGATTAAACTTCTTAAAAAATAACCAATTTCTAGTAATGTGTTCTTAATTTACATCCAGTACCTCAGATGAATGCAATGCAAAGCAAAATACAAAGAAGATAAGGATATTAATTCTACTTGCTTTAATCTGAATAATTGGTCTTATTTAGCCAAGTAATTGGTTGCACAAGTATAGTCATGCTGTATTGTCTTGGTTTCACACAATTTAAGAGCTGATAGCCTCATGCCTGTTGTAGTTGGTTGAATTTTGTTCTGTTTAAAAACATTTTTCTTTGAGAAGGAAGATGTAATTATAAAAAAGATGAACACAAGCTTATGTTATGGTTTGCAGCTTTCTGACTGGTATTTAAATTTTACTTCAAAATGTAGGGCTTTGATTCTTATTATCTTCACCATTTCTTTGCTGAAGTGTCATTATTTATTAGGCTAAGTAGGCTGTAATATTTCTGTGCTAAGTTCTGTTTTAACTTACTCAAGCTTAAATGTAGATTTTAAAAAATTATTTTTAATGACCAAAATAATTTTATTTTACTGTGGAAGTGAATTTTTCCTATAATTATGATGCTATGAGGAAATGGTTCATCAGGTGCAGCTGCCATTTGTACAAACAGTGATGCGGCAGTTTGCAAAGTAAAGCTTGACAGTTGGATAAAAGTGCAAGTTTAGGTTTCTCTTCCCCCTCCTGCCCACCAAGGGCAAAATCTTTAATTTCTTGCAATGCAGTATGTATTTCTGTATGGTAGATGTTACATATTTTTCTAGTATACGTTTATAAATGTAAGCATGGTAGAAATTGAGATTCTGATACTTCTCAGTTTTTGTAAGATAAGACAAACGATTTTAGGTTTAAAGGAAGATAAAATGACAAGTTGAGGTTTGCTAGCATAGGCACTTTTCATGGCATCAGGGGTCTGTTGCTTTCTCCTGTAGTGCTCCTTCTCTGCTGGAAGGCAATTAACCATTAACCACCAGAGACTGCAGTCAGATTCACTATGGCATTATTAACCCTTGCTTGGACATGTACATCTTCCTTAAGAAGGAACGTGGGCAGGGCCATGGAGACAGCTGGGCAGTTTCATCTTCAGGGTGGGGCAGCACTGTATCTACTGTTCACTGCTTTTGAAAAAGTATGGGGGACTTCAGCTTGTTAGATTTCAAATGCAATAGGAGTATTTTTGTTCACAGATGACATGGATCTTCCATCTTTTTTTCATGGAAAACCTTCAGTAATGAGTTTGCTAGTGGGTTATAGGAAATTGTGGTCATGCTGTTTTTCTTTTTGTGTTATGTTGGAAGAAAACATAAAATTATATTGATAAAGCTTCTAGGGGATATAGCGATTTGGAAGGGGATAATCAGAACTCTGAGCTGACTGACAAAAGCCAGTACTTGTTCATATGCTGCAAACAGTATTCATGGAAGCGTTGCCAAATTTCACGTGAAAGGTAGAGTGACCTTTAGGATGACTGTGCTGATGGCCTCTGTCTGGCTGCACAATATTCTGTGAATTAAAAAAAAAAAGAAAAAGACTATCCTGGTCCTTTAATCTCTTCACAATGGTGTCAAATGGGAGGTTATCAGGTATCTGGCAGGGATTTCTTCCAGAATTACCAGTTCTTGTGAGTACTTAGTAGGAAGGATGATGTAATTGTCTGTGTCCCTGATTTCCAAGAGCCTGTTGTCTAACCCTTTCCAATTTATTGGAATGTAAGGAGAAAATGGCTCATCAAATAAAAGCATCTGAATACGTAACAGAAGAAGAGTGATGATGAAGAGCACTATTTATGTTTGATTCTGAGCCTAGATTAAATCTGTTACAGATTATTTGCTACTTGCAATTTTTAAATAGGGGTTATCCCAGATCATATCTTATGGAAAAAGCACCCAACAGTAATTAGTTCAGGAAGGTCTTTGGCCTTTGTCAAGACAAACTTCATGAGATCATGTGCCAGGCAGTGCTTAGATGTGTTTCTTAATTACAGCTTATGTAGGTTTCGTTTTAGTGGCAGAATTTAATTCAGAGTATCTCCGGAACACAGCAGGGACTTTTGGTAGGGTCTGTACATTCCATTCTACAAAGCAACTGTTTCTTTCTTAATTATTTTTTTTCTTAGGGTATTATTTGATAGTGCTCAATTGTCACGTGAGACTTTTTAAAATAAAAAACCAGGGGAGGTGAGTTCTATGGCAGTGGTTGAGGTTGGGGTGAATATACCCAACTGTAAGTTTCATGGAATAATAGTTAAAGTTGGCATAATTCAAATTAATGGCCAAGGAAGTCATTTGACTTTTTTCAACAAAGAGAAATAGATAAAAAAATCTTACTTGAGTACAACCTTGCTTTAACTTCCATTTAAAAAGTTACATGCTTGTAGATTGTTCTGTCTTATAACAGGATACAGATTGGAGTTTCATCTTTTTAACTTTGGATTATAAATTCTTCCCAATTCCTGTAAAGATCATAGCTTTTTTGTGTGTGCTAACATTTTCATATTGTGGCACTATAACCTGTGAACTCCTTATTTCCTAACAGGTGTTCATTTCCTGAAGGATGTATTTTAGATTGATTCAGCTAAAAGAAAACTGAGTGTGCTATTGAAGAATGTGTGGGAGGAATGGCACAGAATATAGATGTTGCTTCCTTAAAACTCATTACAGAGTAACAGTATCTGTTTTCTTTTCAAAGTACTACTTCAAAGTTGTCTTTTTGAGGTAATACTGAGAGAAAAACTTTCCCTGGGGAGTTTCATGAACTGTTCTTTGCAGTGTAGATCATGTCATTTAAGATGGCTCTGTTTCTGACTATAGATTTTTGTCAGTCCAGGTTTGATGGGCTTGTGAATTTTAAATAGCTGTTTAGACTTCTGTCCTGATTACCGTGCGACAGTAGAATTGTTTTATTTTGGCACTGAGGATCCAAAGGAAAAATAAATGTAGCAGGTAAATAATCAGTTCTGTGTAAATCCACCATAAGTGGTGATTGTACTTAATTTCTGGAGGAAATTAAGAGAGAAGTAAGAAGTAGAGAGAAAACTGATTTTCTTTCTCTTCTTCATTGTCCAGTGCTGTCTGATTTCCTTCCTCCCTGCTCTGTTTTTGAAGGTTTTTTGTATGTCTGGGCAAACAAAAACAAAACAAAAACTTAATTATATATACTTTTTGTGCAGACTTTTAAAAGTCATCCATGTATTTGATCTGCCAGAAGCTGACAGTGTATGATGAGCACTTTTGCAAACTGTAGAGGAAAAGATGCCTTTAACTTTCTCAGACTACTAATATTATGCCTCATTTCGAAAAACAGCTCTGTGTACAGGTGATTTATTCTCCTTCCTCCCCCACCCCTGTGATGAGCCTATAAATATTTACTTCTTACAAAAATTCTTTGGGAAACAGTCTTGTTGGCCAAATACCTTAGACGTGAGTTTTAGCAGGAGGTAGTAGGCACTTGTCATCTTGGTTCTATTTTAGGGTATCTCCCCAAATGGGTGAGAGGGGGACAGCCTCCCCACCCACCCTGAACTCACTCTTAACTCATAACTGTTGCTAAACCAGAAAGCATTGGTCTTTTTGAACAAGACCTGTATATGCCTGCTACTTATACTTTTATAATTCCTCTCCATAGATTGAACTTCTATAAAAACAAAGACTTCAACTGGAAAAAATATAATTTGAAATAATTTCAGTTTCTGTTGAAAGCTTCATTGACATTTTGACTTAGTATCTAAGGTCTTGAAGGATTTCACTGTTGGAAAAGAAGCAATTCAGATTTGAGATCTTGGAGGCATGGGGACAGGAATAATTTGGGGGATTTGAGTCATTTATAGTACACTTGCTTCATTACCTACATGCATGGTAGATGGAGCTTTCTAGATTAAGTCTCCTCACCCTCAGCATGTTGGCTTGCTTGACATCAGCAATTTACTTTAGGTCTAGCTTTTACTAAACTATGAAAATAGTGTTATGTTTACTTAAAGCCAAGTGATAGTTTTAATAATATGACTTGTTGAAGAAGGGAAGCCTTCAGAGAACCTGTCTTGCAGGTTAGTCAGATTCTATAGTGGTGTGATTTTACTTAATAAAGAAAACACTGGATCTCAATGTTATTATATAAAAAAGATTAACATTGCAATAGAAGCATCACTAAAATTATTGAAGTCTCATAATGTTGATTTTATTTGTATTTTTCCTCACTATTCATGTAAGAAGACTATTTGTTATATTGGCTAAAGAGTATTTAACCTGGGATCTTACAAAGTTTATTTTGGCAATAGCACAATTCAAAAGAGAAACAGTTTTGCTCATAAGCATTTTCTGGGAAGATGCTTGGATAGGGAGTACCTGATTTTGGTTTAATATGATGGCTGTCTATTGCCAAGTATATCTTTATCTTAATATATTGTCCTTAATATGAAGTAATATCATACTTCACCTGTTGGAGGGCTAAACTGAGTGGCCTCAACAACAGCCTTGTTAACTCCTTGCAATTATTTGGGTTTGCAGTTAAGTGTAACGCTGTCTCTCTGCTCTGCATGTTTCTGTCTCTTGGTTGTCTTTACAAACAAAGCGAGTGTGAATTCTCAAGTTAGAGGAACAATCTTACAGCCAGCATTGTCTCTCTTCCTCCTTCCATCTTCATAGGTCATTTCCTGTGTTTAGCCCTTGTCTGTGTGGTTCCCTCTGGCGAAGCATGATGGAGGGAGCATGGTACAATTGGCTGGAGTGCTCTACAGTCACAGGACTTCCACCCTGCCCCATCCAAATGCATATACACAAGATGGTACATGAATCTGTCGTGTGTTGGTTTTCAGACTAGTTGATGTATCTCACATGGTGTTCTGCAGCAAATCTCTTCCTAATGATTTCTGTTAAGTACTGTAGCTATTGAACATGGATGTGCTGTGCACCAGGTACCACTGTAAGTCACGGCTGAGTCAACACGTTGGCTGTATTCATGTGCAGAGCTTTTGCCCTCTGGAGCTTCTGACAGGCGTCTCATGAATGCTTTACTCTTGACTGTTGTTCAGGTTCTGTCAGTTTCTGTTTCTCCTGCTTCTGAATTATTTCATGTCTAAAAGGTAGTTTATTTATATTTGAAAGTAACATCAAAATTTAAAAAAAAATCTAAATATCAAGAGAGTCACAAAAGCCTTGTAGCACTCCTTGGGATACTTGTTCTTTCTTAGCTTACCCTTTTTTATATCCCTGATAATTGACATAAAGATTTAAAGGTTGTCTGAAATTATGTGTAGTCCAGTAGCTTTTCAAAGGAAGTACCGAGGGACTGACTCATGGTATCATTGACTTGTTTATGTGTATTTTTTTTCTTCATTGAAATGTTTTCAATGTCAAGAGTGTGAACTACACTGGAATAATGCAGGCTAGGCTGGGAAAGGAGAATTTAGGTGTTTGCGAATGTTAATGCTAAGCACAGAATGTTTGGTAAAATGAATTGATAGTCTGCAAATTTAGTCAATTGGCCAGATCACGTGTTGGCTGCCTTAGTATGGATATTTGAACTTCAGTTATTATCACTGTGTCTTTGCTTGTGCTGGTTTTCATTTGGTATTTTGGCTCCCTTAGTAAAATTAAGGATCTTTTTGCATAGGAAACCTTCACAGCTTTCCCTGTTGGTGACGGTTGCAGATAATCAATAACCAGTTTATCTGTCAGTTTCCCTCCTATAATCCTGAGACTCCCTGGCAAGCAAGTCTGTGTTAGGATATACAACTACAGTGTCACTAGAGATGTGTGTGATTGTGACATGAAAAATTTAGATATTTGTCAACTTCTTAAGCAAAACACTTCTGCTTCTAGATCAGGGAGGGATACTATGGTAGTTTGTTCATCTTTTATCTTTATAGTTAATAAAACTAGTTGCTGGTCTTTAGACATTCCTCCCCCTCCAAGACATGTTTTGCTACTGCTTCATGCTAAACCATAACTATATTAGGAGTAGGAACCTCCAAACTTTTCCCTTTTGCCCATCAAACATTTACCTATTTTAAAGCTACTGATTCAAAATTCTTTGAAATTAAATTTTGTATGACTGATGGCAAAAGACTTTTTTTTTCCCCTCTAAACCACTAATAATAGACTCTAAAAGCTGCTTGAATGTTGCTGTGCTAAAGAACCTTTAAATGTGTTGCACATTACTGATTATTTTCCTGCCTGCTGTTGGGCATGCTAATTTTGCATTCTTCTTACTCCAGTGCTAGGAAGAAAACTCTTACCTTTAATCTTTTTAAAAATATCATTTTAGTATTCTTTTTGCAGAGGTCATGTTCTCCTGCTACAAAAGCTCTTGTAGTTTTGGGGGTTATTTAAAAATGAAAAATAAGAACGCCGCAGACTTCTATCTTCCCTTCGATTAGAAAAGTTTCCTGTTCACCTCCGCTTGGGTGTCAGACTTTCATGACCGTGGACAGGGACCGTCAGTGACCTTGGGCCAGCCTATCTGGAGTGCAGCAGGCCCAGGCATGCTGTGATAGAGGGCACTTCTGCATTTCTTGGCCATGTTGTTATTGACCATAAGTATTTGGATGTGGTCATCCTCTCCAAGAGGATTACTGAGTGTAGTTCTGGGTAATCATTATCTGATTCCAAGACCTCCCTGGACTGTTTCTTTCAGTGTTAGACCACTCTTAACAAGTACTTTCATGAAAAAAAAAAGACAGAATACAGTATCTTTTTGGAGAGTATGTTCTGCTTTATTGGGCATATGCTTTGGTTTGCTTCAGCTTTGCAGTACTTGATAGCTTGTAGGGCTTATGGCATTTTGATGCAGAAGTTTGTTCTTGCTTTCAGGTGGTGGGTGCATGGCATTGGCCTGTCCTGAGTATGGCCAAGACAACCTTTTCTGTGAGAAACTAGGCAGTACTTTGCTTAGTCTCTTGGTAGTGTACTGCCAATGCCTTTGAAAATGCTTGTGGGTTTCTTAAAGCAGATGAAAAATAATCAATATGTTGAAATAAATGAAATTTCATAGGCAAGAGTGATGACATTGCCAAATAGAACTGTTTCGGTTTGCTCTTCCTTTGAAAAACTGGGTTGTACCAGATGATAACTGGGTACAGTGTCGACTTAAAAAAGGATTAAGGAAGGGATAAGTGTTGATAGCTTACTACTGTGTTTTACATCATAATATCTCTTCAGTGCTATAATATATGTTTTGCAGAGGCTACTGTCACTGCAGAGCCTGCAGTCACTCCTGCCTGTGCTCATGAGCAGTGTTTAAAGCACACCCCAAAGCCTTGCCGTGCTAGAGGTCTGGCCAGCATGCTGTGCTGTCTGACAGTGCTTGCTACTAGAGAATGGAGAAAACTGAAGTGCATATATAGAATAATCCTTCTCCTGTGTGCCTTCACAGGTCTTACCAGTCCAGGGGTCTCCTGCATCAGATTTTGTTTGTTAACTACTGTTGAATGTCTCTCTGATGCATTTATCATCCTTCTTTCCTCTCATCCACCAGGCATTTGACTTTTACTATAGCTTATTGTTAAATCAGTTTGAGTTAGGGGGGAAGGATCATAAATTTTCACTTACTGAAACCAGATCATTTGCTATCTGTTGAACTAAAGACATAAAGAAATCATTCCTCATATCTGCAAGTCACTTACGATTTTTTAAGCATCACTCATCTGCCAGCACCAATTCTGTCACCGATTCAGCTGTGTCTGGGAGAGGAGAGGAGCAGCTCAGGCTGCGACTGGAGCGTGCCCAAGTCAGAGCTTCACTGGGGCTGCAGGGAGGAAGGTCTTGGGCAGAGAGTGGCACTTGAGAGAGCTGCTGCCAAAGGGCCCTGGGTGACAGCACTGGGAGGAGCTGCTCCGAGCAGTGTTGTGGTGGGCTGGCTGCTGGAGGTGCCTGAGACAAGGCTGAGCACAGGACAGCCATGGCAAAGGGGTTTTGGCTGTGAAATGCAGCCAGGAGAACAAGTGGCATAGACAAGTCATCAGGGTGGGATTTGGGAGGGATAGCAGGCTGAAGTTTCTTTAGTTTTACTCAGAGGTGTTTCCCGAAACTTAATTTTTCACCTCCCTGTATAAAAATAAGGTAATTGATTCAAGTGGTATGGAATACAGTAATTATATTAGGACCTCGTAGCATTAAGTGTAGCCGTAATAATCTGTTGGTAACACTGTTTTTTTTCTGGTCTGTCTTTCCTAATGCACCTAAGAAAATCAGTGCAATTTATCCTTGCTGTTTTTCTCTGGGAGAAATTTGATTCAATCTTGCTTTTTTTTTTTCCCTCTTTTCGAGCACCACATTTCTTTTGAACTGTTTAAGGTTCAGTGATGGTGAATTGAATCTAAATTTCCTTCCTGTGCTTTTCTTTTCCTGAGCTCTCCTGAGATCTTGCATCACTCTCACTTTCATGATGTTTGTGTGGCTTCACAAGGCTTCAGTTGTGAGAGAAATGGGGGTGTGTTGTCTAGTAGTGTGTCACTCAGCCTCCTGAAGGTCTGATTTCAATAGTGACAGGCTATTAGAGCAAATTATGGCAGCCTCTGAGTGCTTATTTTCTGATTGCTCAACTGGTTTTTCAAGGTCATTCTGCTGTAATCAGGCAATATTGTTTAAACTGTGATTCCCTCTTTCTTCCTGCTTTCTGGTATGGATTATGCTGTGCCAAAATGTTGCATGCTTTATTCTCCAGAAAAATCAATGTTTTGGAGAAGGTGGGTTAGTGTGACAGTAACTTCCAAGAAACACAAGATATATTTCTCTATATATTTTCCATTGTAAATAACATTTATAGTAAGAACAGAAATACTTCACACATGTGTACACACACACACACACACACACACACTTCATTATGGTGAAAAGTGCTTGTGGAGGTTCAAATGTTCCTGATGATCCATGTCAGCCTTCCTTATGGCATTTACCTTCATAAAATAGCTTTTTAAAACACAAAAGTTTAAAATCATTTAAAAGGATACTCAGGAATGAAAAAATAAGGCTTTTTAAATTAAATTTAAAAAGTTAGGGTTATGCAGAAGTGACAGCTGTCTAGCTTGTCACTTCCAGTTGAATTCTCTGCACACAGAATTATATCTGTCAACATGTGGCACAGTAACTAGATCTTGGAAGGTCCTTCTGCCATTCTCCAGTCTCTTTAGTTACATGAAGAATTTAGTGCTGTTAGCTAACTTTGTCATCTCAGGCTCTTTCTTGTTACAGACTTTGGATAACTGCAATTTCTCTTTTGAAATCTTAATAAATAAATAAATAATTTAAAAAATCTTCTGCTCCCCTAGTACTAGTGAAGTACAAAGCAAGCATTAACATACTGAAATTATTTATGCAACTCTGAGGTCCTTGAGCTCCTTTAGGACTCTTGGCTGAATGTCATCTACTCTTGGTGGTTTGCTAATTTTTTACTTGTCCATTTTCGCTGTACTGTTTTTTATTTCTAGCAGTGCTTTGCTTTGAAACAGATCCTCTAATGCATCTTCCATAAAGAAGCCTTTTACTGGGAGATTAAGTTCCTCCATAATGAACATAAACATGCAAAAAATAATTCTGGTTGTTTTGCCCTGACCTTAGCTTATTTAAGCCTTTTTTTTTCTAATGCTTCTATTTGTTTACTTATTTTAGCCTTACTGATCCTGACAGGCTCCTTGCTTCTCATGTGCCTCAAGAAAGGATTTAGTTGTTATTTTTATACTTTTTTTTTCTTCCATAAATTACTTGTGAGACTGGCTCATTATATTTTTTTCTCCGTTTTTAGCTTGCTATTGTTTGAGCCTCATTTGGACAAATTTTACAAGATTCTTCTAATATTTTCTCTAAAATGTTATTTAGCCATCTCCTTCCTTGCCTGTCATGTCATTATTCATCCCCACTTAAGTCTTTCTTTTTTAGTGACTCTTGTATTTCCTCTAGGCCTCACATACAATGGTTTGCATCTCATTGCCTACAGACAGTTTTTGATGATTCTCTTTGTTTCCTCCTTTTTGTCTAATTCCTTTCTTTAAATTCCTTGGTGTTTGTTCCTCCTGCAGATATTTAGATCACTATTAAATTCTGGGGGAGGGTTGCACTAATATTTTTAAGCCAATTCTGCACAGTGCTTAGGATGAAGAGATGTCTTTTCTGACAACTCATTCCATGAAGCAGTCTTTCCTGATGTTCAGTATTTTGTCTTGCCTTCATGTGACATTTAGTGGATAAGGAAAACCTCCCATTGTTTTTGGCTTTGCTTTTGTAACATTTCTGAGTACCTTTAGCTTGGTCACTCAATGCCTGCATATTTCAATGTGATGGCTCATGCATTTCTCATTATCACTGTCCTGAATGTAAAGAAGGTAAATGTACCCCCTTAATAAATAAGTAATATCTTTGGATAAATTTCTCTTTTTATTAATTTTCTCCAAAAAAGTGTTTTTAGCTGCAGATAACTATTTCATTCTAACCTTTCATACTGGTTTCTTTGTTTTTGAATGTATATGCATGCCAATAACCAGTGGCCCTCCAGACTGGAGGATAACTTTTCTTGACAAAGTAGACTTCTTCTAATCAGAAAACTCTTTATTTTTGCCACTTTTTGGAAAGTGTCTGAATAAAAATAGGGAACTTGTTCCACATCAACATTTTTGTTCCCATAACTTTAGACCTGAGATGCTTGACTTGCATATGAGGGTTTTTTTCTTAAATATCTACTCTGGAAACATAGCATAGGGTATGGAGTGCAGTTGTGTGAGTTCTTATTTGTGTTTTCTCTAGCAGTGATTTGACAATCCACCCCTTTGCCTTTGGAAAAATTCAGTTGAAGGCCGTGGCTTTGCAATAAACTCCCTGTCTCTAAACTGAGCAGTTGGTAATGCTGTGGATGTGTAAAACTGAAGGATGCTCCTTTGCACTGAGGATGGTTCCAGTCAGAGTTTATGGTTTGGGGACAGGGCAGAAATGTTTCCTGAATCCTGTCAGTACAACACACAAGATGTGGGGGTTCCTGCATTAAACAGACTGCTTTTGTTGTGCTCTTTAGAGTGGTCTTAAAAATGTTAATATCCAACAGCAACAGGTGGGAAACTGGAGGGGAAAAAGAGTTTAGCAAAAACATGTGAAAGGTGGAACAGAGGCGTGAAGTAACCAATACCTGAAATTCAAATGTTCAACCAGTGCTCTCGAGAAGAGAGAAAGACTAAAATAATTGACTGACTTTATTTCTTCTTTCCCATTATTCAAAAATGAAATGCCTTTTCTTCAAGTTGGTGTGATCTAGAACTCTTCCTTGTCACTGACTTGAATTCATACATTGTCTTGACTTTACTCTTGATTTAGTGTCCTCAAATAATGCTGTGTGAGAACACTTGGGGCTTGTAAAAGGCACTTCATTGCTTTCTGGTGTAGTCTCTGTAGCACTTGTGTAAATGAGATCTTGGAGGTTTCTGTGTGAGCTATAACCTGGGGCAGGAGGAAAGCTGCTGCAGTGCAATAGCTGAATGCCACAGGGAGGCTTGCTGTGGAATACTCTTCTGGTTAACGCTGCGTAGTTTTTTAAGCAGTTGGTACTCAGCTTTCAAAAGGCAAGAATCTTTGTTAATTGTTCTGATTTACAATACAAGTATTAAATCTAAATGCAAACAATCAAATACTGAAGGAAAAATGTAGTTTTTCTTATGACTTTTCTGTTTTCCTGTATCAGTTCATTCAGCTCTGAGTTACTACTGAAACAGCTTTAGTGCAAAAGTTTAAAATCCAGACTTTTGCATCTGTAGAACTTTTTTGCAAAAGAAAAAGAGATTTCCATCTCTGTAGTAGAACAATTATTCAAATTTCAAAAGCTGTTGAATCCATCTTCAGATACTGAGGAAGATTTTGTTTAATTTTTATAAAGCTCTTTTAGCAATAAACTCAACTATTGTCACCAATCTGTTGTTGCTTTTTCCCAGGTTTCGCTAAATGGTACACAGTTTACAGACAGTTCTGTTGGCTCAGAATTCACAGGTGTTTCTCAGGTATGTGCAGTCAAATTTTGTGGGTGTATGTAAAAGCAGAATTATTTACTAATGGGAAAAGATATTAAGCAGTATTAAAGGTACTAAAGCAAACTCTTCCAAGAAAATGCTGTGTGAGATTTGGACTTTGCTAATTAAAGTCAGTTTCTGACGGTTTCCTATTCAAGCTTTAAAAACCAGTGGAAGGGTTTTTTTTAAAGTAAAATCTTATTGTTGTAGTACGTTTGAAATTGGACATGGATGTTAAAAAAAACCTATGCTGTTTTATGGTAATAGAGTTATTCTTGGAAATAAATCTAAATACATAGCAGAGATGCAGTTATTTCTGTTCCAACTTGTCCTACTTCTAGCTTTCATTTATGAATGTTATATCTGAACATGTTTCAGAGAGAAAGTGAGACTGGGTGTTTTCTTGTAGAGATGCATCCCACATTTTTTGAAGCTTGTCTAGTGGAAAAATATCTTGCTTTTCACAAAATTTGCACTTTGCTCTGATGACACTGTAGAGACATACAAATGTGACCTAATTGCAAACTCTCCTAATCCAGCAAGTTTACTGTTCCTGTTGAAATGATCACATGAACAGTCACTGCATTCATCATGTTTTAAATAAACAAGAAACTGCAATTTATAGCTTCATTTTAGTAGGACAGAGTCATAACAGGTATCAGAGATGCTTATGGTCTAGATTTTGTCAAAGTTCCAACTTTCATTGTTGATTTGCATTGTGCTCTAGGAACCAAGGGCTTTAATTTGAGCTTCACATCTGTTGTAAATATGGGCCCAGTGGGGAGATGGTTAGGGTTTCACTGAGTCTGGCCAGAACTAAGATTGTTGTTCCTGCTGTGTTTGCCATGGCTTTTTAATGATTGTGGTGCAGCTTTAAGCAAGTTACACAAACACAACTTCTAGAAGTCCCTGCAGAGTGGCTAATGTGTGTTTGCCATGACCTTTACCTTTGCAAAAAAGTGTCAGGTTGTCTTCTTAACTTTTACATTTTTGTCCTCTTCTTTTCCTACTTGTTAGAAGATGTCCTACAAATAGTGTTCATAAGGATTCGCCTGCAGAATAGCTATGAAGGTGTCATCATTCTGACACGGACTTAATCTGCCTTTTAAAAAAATTTTGTTTAAGAAGGAAACTTTCAGAGCTAAGGGATGAGCAGCCATGGCCTCCTGTATGCAGGGGTTTTAGGCATGAATGAGATCTTCAGTTGAGTGCAGGTCAGCCAAGAGGAATGTCTAACTTGAGAAATCTGTTGGTGCTTGTAGAGCCAATAAAGGAGTTGGTCAGTCCCAGCATTTCAGATGGTAGAGGGAGTCTACCTGCATAAGGTTTCCTAAAAACCTGCAGTAGACTCCTGGATAAATTGCATTCTTTTTCCTGCCTTAGTGCTTATGCGCAAATTCTAGAAGTGGCACCACTGAGTAAAGGTTAGCTGTTCTTAGTAAATCTGTTAAATTTCTCATGAACTTCTGAAAGATAGGAAGATACTTGTAGAGATGAATTCAGTGTGTCTTTTGGGACTTTATGTCTAGAATTCTTAGTTTGTCTTTCCATATTGCTGAGTCTGTCAGTTTTACAAATGTGAAGAGCACAAAAATCAGAGTTTCTAATGCTCTGCTGTTTTTCTTTAGATGTCAACAATAGAGAATTGATTTGTTGTTGCTATGAAGACAAGAAGAGAGTGAATTATGGTTTAGCTTGAACTGGTCCTTTGCCCTAAAGAACTGGTCTCCTGTGCTTGTGCAGTTCAGCCCTGCAAGATCATTAAAGCTGTATTTTTTGTTAGTATTGAGATTAGAGCAGCATCGAGAGCAATGCTTGAATTACTTAAAGTTTACTTTTTCTTTGAGAAAGAATTTAACTGTTTTGATGCACATAGTTGTTGCTAATTAAGGCAGAGTTAGTAGTTGTAATATAATTGGGCAAATCTGTGATTCTGCCATTACATGATATTTTGTTCCAGTCATCTTCTCTTATGTCTCATAAAGTTGGGTTCTCTTTGTCTTTTGCTGCCTGACTTGTTTTTGACTATCAGTCTTGGTGAAGAATCAGCATTTCATGGCTGAACCATAGTTTCATGCACTGTAGCATCTTGGGAAAGACTTTTAGGTTTTGAGCTACCTCTGTCCATCTATGTTGCCAAGTCTAGTTTATTCAATAGCTGATAGTGGATTTTAGGACCTTACTGATTTGTTTTTTTGAAACTGATTTAAACTTTTATTTTGTAATAAGCTGAGCTGAAAGTTACTTTGTTTCAGGTAGTATTACAAAAGGAAGTGTCACAGAGCTTCAAAGAGGAGTTATTTTTCTTTTTTATCTGTAAAGGATGACAGTAAAAGGAATTTGTACCATCCCTTTTTATTTTTACTTACTAGATTATTACGTCTAGGCTGAAATATTTTAGAAGGAAAGACTGTAGACCATGGTCCCTGAAAACATTTCTTTCTAAATGGGTGTGTATTAATAGTCATAATCATTCACCCCATGGATATTGAGACTGCTGTGTTTGATTTTGGGACACTCCAAATATTCATGTTTTATAACGACTAGTAAAAGACATGTGTTGTTTTTGGGGGCTTTTGTTGTTTGTGTCAAATCTCAGAATAATTTTGTCTGGTATGTATTCTGTGAATAACCAGTTATCTATCAAAACACTTGTTTGCAGACACCATTTACCTTTGGCTTGGGCCAAAGGGCACCATATACAACTGGCGAGCATTGTCTTCTTTGTAGAAGTGAACGAAAAGATACTTCGCTTTCAGAGAGCGGAATAAAAAATTCTAGCAAAACAGCACTTTCCACATCTCCAAAAGCAAACAATATGCTGCATCTTCCACTGTGGGTGTGTCCAGACTGTCGAAGAACAGTCGAAAAGGAGGAGAGGCACGCTACAATAGAGCAATCTCTTGTGGTAAGTTCAAGTACGTCAGGAGACTGAGAAGATGCTCAATTATGGGCTGCGTGTCACTTTGTGCTTTGGAACCACTGGAACTGTAAATTCTTTAAAAGTGTTGCAGGAGATTTTGAGTTGGTTTTCTTACGAGCTAAACTGAACAGGCAAGTTGTTCCAAAAGTGAGGAGTTCTGGTTCTAAGTTGTGGAGTTTTAAGTAGAGCAAGGTTTGGATCAATTTTTTACTGAGGTTTTTGCTTTTAATTCATTGCATCTTGAGCTTTGTCCTTATCCCCTTTACTAAAATTCAGTTTCTTCTGCTCTTACCAACATGACCTTACTCATTACACATTTTTCTATTCTGTCTGCTCATGTTGTGTTTTCCTCTCTTTGTGATAGGTAAACTGAATTTTCCTTGTTCTTTTAGTAGATTTCTTGAGTCACTGCACTTGCACTGACAGCTCCCTGCAGGTTTCTGAGTTTCACTGTCTTTTCTTTCCTGTATTTTTTAATAAAGAAGCACAGCTTTGCATAGCATGAATGTAAGTTTCCTAGTCTTGGTAGCACTGCAAGCAACAATTAATTATGTGGTACTAATATTTCAAGTCATGAATTCAGCCTCATGTAAGAGCTGTGCTTAGTGTTGCAGCAAGATACTAAAAGTTCATTGACAGGTGCAGCAAAACCTCATTAGAAGTAAACCGTGTTACACTGCAGAACCAAGTCTTCAGGACTGACCTGGGAAGTCACACACATGGGATGATTGGAAGTACTGTAGATTGCAGCTGACATCTCCTTGCAGAGAGCTAAGAAGCTGTGCACACACCCATAGGCACATACAGATTTTTATTTCAGTACATCACCATGAAGAAACATTGTATAGAGGGTGTCATTAAGCTCCTGTTAAACGCAGAGATAACGATGGTTTTTTGGTGAGGAAAATTTAAGACTGTATTGCTTGTGTGCAACTTGTGTTTACAGATAATGTTATTAACAAGGGTAGTAACACTAAACACCTCAAAAGAGGTTACATCTAAGGGAATCATAGTGGTGGTGTGCTGGTGAACACATCCTAGGGAGTTCAAAGCACAGAAAGACTGAGGCACATTATTGTTTAGTTGAGTCAAAATTTTTGACACATATAAGTATTAATGAAAATAAGTGTCCTAGATGTGCAAGGATGGCAGGATTTGCTTCCTAAACGTTTTGTTAAGTTATAGATACTCCAGGTGTAAATAAAAATTTGCTTTTTTTTTTAATTTGGCAACTTGTTTTCTTTTTTAAAGAGGAATTTTTAAAACCACACAGCAAATGGATTTTCCAAGATTGGAAGCTTGACTTAAAAAGGCAACCATTTGAATTAGGTGGCTAGTCAAATTAGAGAAGCCAGCTGGGAAAAAAAGCCAGAATTAGCTAAAAAAAAAATGTTACTGGTGACTGCAAGTCAGAGTACAGGTGGTTTGCTGTAGATATTCCTGTGCTTAGGTTGCTCTTGCTCTCATTAGCTTCCTTGGTAGCAACTGCATGCAAGTTTGTTCTTACCTATGTCTGCATCCTGATCCAGGATTTGGGGCACTAAAAAAAAAACACCTTCAGCCATGCTACTGATGTGAGAGAGATCTCTCCCTGGTGCCAGGGAAATCTGGTGGCAGACTTGGGAGGGTGCAGGAGAGAAGCATGGCATATGCTGGGGCTGGAGCACAGAGAAAGGAGAGAAACTGGAGACCAAAATAGCAGCAGTCTCGGGCGAGTGGTCTGTGTCATCTGCTAGAATTGAACAGCACTGTGCACAGGAGATCACATCCATTTCCAACGGCAGCAGCTTTCGAGCATCCATTGCTATGAAATACTATGTCTGGCTGTACCAACAAGGAGATTTTATGATTTTTGCTGGAAGGGATTTTTAAACTCTGGAAGCCAAACGTACTGTTACATGGAGACTGAAGAGATAGTGCTGGTTTATGATTAAGTGTGGATGATGCAAGCCTTCCTTTAGCTTAGTTCAATGTTTATGCTGAAATACATAAAGGCGATAATTATAACCAACATGCTTTGGTCATTAGAAACAAATCTCTGTTTGTATTGTTGGTCATCTCAGTCCATCTCTTGCATTTATTAGGCTTTTGGAAGACTAATTCTTTGTGCCTGATTGAGTGTCCTCCCAAAATATATGCAGCATTAAGAATTGAAACTTTAATATTTGCCTACCTAATAACATTTCAGACCTTTCAAACTGACGGCTACCTGTTTAATTTTGGTTTTTTTCCAGAGCCAAGATTTTCTTTTGCACATGCCTCTTGGAAACAGTGGATCACAGCAGGAATCTGTAGGAGGAGGAAGAATAACTGTTGGTGCACAGACAGTGCCTGCAGCAGATCTTAGCAATTCCTCTCCTTCAGACATAGCGTGCAACTGTGAGGCCTGTAATGAACGCAGGTAAGAATTGAACTCAACCTCAGCAGCACGGTCGTTGCAGGCAGACTTTGGCAGTGTTGTAGCTTGTTTGTAGATGTGTGCTTAAAGTAGGTGTGTGCTTAAACTCTTGAAACCGGTTGTCTGACAGTAACAGTAATTTCTGGATGGCAGTATTTACCCTGTTTCATACTTTATTCTAGGCATTTTCAGATGTACTTTTTTTTTCTGGAATACTAGGAATGAGTACACCTATGTGATGTATACAAATAGAGGGTAATTATTTTTGTCTTCACATGCAGAGAAAATTCAGCAGAGCCTGAACGTGAACCTCAGCAGCTTCAGAATTACTGGTCTGAAGTCAGATACATGGTTCGGTGTATTTATCGCCAAGCTGGGACCCCTTTGGCAGATGACCAAGACCAGTCGTTGGTACCAGATAAAGAAGGAATGAAAGAGCTGGTGGATAGGTATATCACTTCAAAGAATATTACTTCTATTTTGTTCAGGATTTTTCAATGCTAGTTTGAATGCATGGGAAGCTATTAAATTCGTATGCTGTTTGCAATAGCACTATAAGTGTATAATTATGAAAGGGTCCCAGAATCATATTCTTCAAAAGACATTATTCATAAGACAGTGTTAAGTTTGAATTGCCCCATGTGAAAATCTTATCTTGTGGAACTAGCCTGAATTAGTAGTAGTAGTTAGTGCTTCCATCTTACTGTGATTGTATCACCTGGAAGAAATTTCATAAAAATAAAAAAAAGTTATATTGGACACTGATCACTAGATGAGGTGGATTCCAAAAATTTCGTTCTCATTTTAGAAGTCACAGTTGTAAATTTTCTAGGTATTGAAGTGAACTTGAAGATGGGGTTAATGAGATCCTCAGTGGGATTTTTGCTTTTAAGAATAGTTTGCCAAACCTTAAAGGGCTCCAGTAGGATCATCTCAGTTTCCATCTAATTCAATGTGTCATCAAGGAGTTCTTCTTCTCCTTGGTTCCACGTGTTATTAATATACTGAGAGTTGACCAGTCTGACCAGCTGTAGTTCTCATATGTGCAATTTCTAGTTGAACCTAAATTCTGGTGAGGTAAAGACACGCTTGAAAGAGAAATTCATCTAGCACTGCTCTTAATATGACTGTACACCTGAACTGGCTTTAATAGATAATTAAATAAGCATATTGCACATTGTTTATATAAAAACTATTTGGTTTTGAACATGAGTTGTGTACAAGCAGAGTAATATAGTGTCCCTCCCTATTAGTCACACTTCGTTTATTTAAGTGATCAAAACATGCAATATAGGCTTGGAAATCAAAGATGTTTAAACGTTGCATATTGTGTTGGTAATTGAAATGGAATCACAGCTAAAATGGTTGTTGATGTTATGCATTTTCTCCTTAATGGAAAAACTTTGGAAATCAGAACATATACTGTGTAACTTTATGTATTTAGGAGCTTTGATTAGTCAGAACTGTTTTTCACTTTTGAGAGAGATTATTAAAGTACAAAGACAGAAACGGGATCTCAAAGAAGGAAACCTTAAATGTCAGTTGTATTATTTTTCGTGAGTTCCTTATGGTCTCTAAAGTGTAAAACAAAAAAATGACATGGTTTGGGCAGGTACCAGTGTGTCCAGTCTGTGGTGCTGATGTCATGCAGAGTTTTTTCACAAAGCTAGTCTGTGTAGGTATTGAAAGCATAAAAAAACCCCCAGAAAAGTCCTCCATTTAGGTAGCATGCAGAAGACCATGCTGTGGCTTAGTAGCTGTGTTTAAAAGGCAGAAATTCCCACTTCCATGCTCGGCTCTTGCTAGACACAGCTGTCAAAAAATGGAGTGTCTGGTCATCTTTGCTGGAGTAAGTAGTGGTACCAAGTAGTGTCTCTATTGTATGTTGGAATACTTGATGGCAGTATGATAGGACTGTTTTTGAGTGGTGAGGGAAAAGCATGGATAGCTGCAGACTTCTATTCACCTAACTCTTAAGTACCTACCCCATTAATTTCTTCTTCCCCACCTCCCTGTACTGTAAAAAAATGGAAACTTTCTGTGCATTCTTAAACTCCATGAACAGAAATTTGGAATGAAATTGAGTTATTTAAAGTGGTTCAAAGCAGCCATCATGTTCAGTTTTCTTCTGTAGGCATAAATTTCTCACATGTTAAGAAGAACATGGAGCAGTTGTGCAGAACCTTATCTGAAGAGTCTGGGTGCCTGTAGGGTTTGATGCAAATAAAGTTAAGGTTTTGAGCTCACAAGTTGAAATGAAATTGTAAAGTCCTAAAGCAGTTTGCTCCTCAGGTATGCAAACATCCTAGTCGTAAAGGAGCTCAGTTCCATAGTGTTGAAGTAAGGGACTAGACTGTGTTCTCTGAGGTTTAAAGTATTTCTCTAAACCTGAGCCACTGAGGTTATTTTTGATGACGGTAATGGTAACTGGTAAATATTTATAGGAAAATGAAAACTGTTGATTACATGCTCTCTTTTTTTTTTTCTTTTTTGTCACAAATATTCTAAAAATAAAGACTTTGTGAAAGAGATCCATACCAGCTTTACCAACGGTTGGAACAGCAAGCTAGGGAATATGTGCTTGAAATGAAGGTTCGTCTGCTCAGACACTTGTCCCTGGGTTCCAAGGTTGCATCAACGCTGGCCACAGAAGGGCCACCCCAGGCACAGCAGTTCATCTCACTCCTGCTTGAAGAGTACAGTGCACTCTGTCAGGCAGCGTGTACAATCAGCGCCTTCCTCGTTACTCTGGTAAGACTGCAAAACAGCCTGTCTGCCCCTGCTTGCCAGGGCTAGTGCTGACAGAGTTGTTTCTGGGCTCTTCCAGGTGTCTTCTGTGGTTGTAAATTCTAAGGTTCTTTTTTTCATCCTTAGAGACAGGGAGATTCTGAAACTGCAAATTAAATATTCCGAAGTATGGAGTAGGCATCTCTTAGAGTGGCTTGATGAAATTATTTTTTGTTTGCAGAGAAAAAGGTGGGATGTTGTTTGTGGCACTTACCCTGAAAAAAATCTTTAAGCAGATTTACAAAGTACTAGACATCCTAATGTGGAACACACTTCTCTGTTAATCTTTGGTCGCTTGACAACCATGATTAGATCACACCAACTTCTATGTGCAGCAATAACTTAAATTGTTGAACTTCTCACAATCTGGAATGGCTACTTGCAAAGATTATGTGTTGCCTCGGACTTAAACTGCGATGTAATTTATTATTTCTGAAGTTCATCCTTAGATGTTTTTTTTAGTCAACTGATTGTAATGTAGACTTGGGATTTCATTTTCGGGTATAAAAGAGGCAGTAGCCTTAAAAATTTCTTCTTGAGTGACTTTCTATTGAGTAATATGGTAAACAAGTTCTGTAATTCTATTTGTTTAAGGTGAGAAGGTTATTAATCCTATTTTGTTATTAATCCTTTTTTGTGCATCCTTTGTTAATGTTCTTATCCTGTCCATCCCTTTTCTTGTGTAAACCTTCTGCAAGTAGAAAAAAAAAGGTGGATAAAATGGGGAATTTGGATTTTATTGCCAGTTAGGTGAAAGTGACTGTCTAGATGGGTAAAAAGAGGAAAAAATAGGTACTACATAGATTTTGATGGCCACGGGTGAGGCTATAAAGTGGAGAGGAAGCAGAGTTTCATTAGTGGGGTACGGCTGTTAATAAAATTAAACTGGCAAAGCAGGAAGATGTTTCTATTAAAAAACTTGAGCCTATCTGATGCTTTTTTTCCTATTGTCAGTTCTCTGTATTTGCTGTTGTCTGTATAATCTTCCCCAGCTTTATCACTTAGATACAGAGGTGAGGTCACTGCTATCTCCTGTTTATTGGCTGCTTTTAACAGTCATTAAGTTTCTAATAAGGTGCTTGAGAGAGGATAGCTCTTCAGGTTGATTTGCATTGCAGCTTGTTCAGCTGTAAAGCAAATGGTTTGCAGTACCCCTTAGCTTTCTCAAGGTGGATCTGCCAGTAAGGAACCCATTAGTGCCAGAATTACACAGCTGATCAGAAAATAACCATTTTATACCTTTTCCCTGGCAATTTCTGTTAGCTAGTCATCATGAAAACTTGGTAGGTATGGGAGATTAAAATAATAGCCATGAGAAAACAGAAGATGCTTGAACTCTCTAGTCAACCCCTTTTCTGACAAAAGTAAAAGTAAAATAAAATTCCTCTCCTCTTTTAAAAACAAAGCATAAGAAAAACACAAAATATGCCAGATTTTTCTTGTCTTTTTCATTCTGCAACCCAGTAAGTACTGAAAACCTCTTTCTACTAAGCTGTGACATTGAGAACCTGAAATGTGGGAATGTATGAAACTGTCTCTTGTCA
Organism: Daphoenositta chrysoptera; assembly: GCA_013397915.1. Taxonomy (NCBI): domain Eukaryota; kingdom Metazoa; phylum Chordata; class Aves; order Passeriformes; genus Daphoenositta; species Daphoenositta chrysoptera. The sequence continues at coordinate 90,868 of VZRO01008028.1, read as the reverse complement.
TACATTTATTAGATTTAGTAACCTTTTTATTAAATGGAGTGGTATGTCACAGCTTTCAGTACAGGTAGCAGGGTCACCAGCTTTTTCAGCGTGGATGTTTCCTCTCAAGATACCAGTGCATTATGGAAGAAGGAATCTTTTCAGCTAAAATACATAAAAGGCAGCCAAGATCTCTAAACTTAGAGTTCTGCCTTCCTTTTAAAGATAAAAGCTTTGCACAGTGTACTGTAGAAAGGCATATAATGCCTTGAACCTCCACCTGTGAGAAGCTTATTTCTCAGTGAAATTATGAACAGTTGTCCTTCCTTTCAAAGGACTCCTAAGAGCAGGAACTAAAGCCTTGTGCCCTACTAATGTAGGGAATGACAGATTTTACTGACAGCAATTTGGAAAGACTGTGGTCAGTACAGAAGGGCCCTCAAATCCACAGTATAGCAGACTAGAGAGGAAAACTTGCCTGGTATTTCTTTGTGAGAAATACCTGAATCTGCACAAACATACATAAGATTTTGTAGGTAAGTGTTGACGGTTTTGTTCACAGCATAATATGGAAATTCCTTAAGTAATTGACCTGTCTCAGTGACCCTTGAGAAATTATTAGCATTTCATAGAAATGTAAAATATTTTGAAGACATAATACTCAAAATGAAGAAGTACATGTCTTGTGCAACTCAAAAAACTCCATCACCCACCCTTCTTAATAATAATACTACTTCAAACTTAATTGTTTTTTAAAATACTTATAGTCTTGTCTTCAAGTCTGATATAAATATGTTTGCTTCGTTTATTTTTTAACCCACTAGGATTAACGAAACTATAAAATTCCAAAGTATAATGGTGTTTCTGGGTGCTTGGGGTTATAGTGCTAAAGGCCCACTTGCTGATCTGAGAGCCAGAATGCTTGCATTTAATTCTGCTGTGTGGGTGAGTCCTGGTATAGAAAACCTGCACACTGCTGGCAATATGTGGGAAAAATTGCTGCCTTGAAAAATATATTATACATGTTTTGAATTCTTGTGGTTTAATGATAATAGTTTTAAGGTTTAGCTCTTGAAATTACATACAATTATGTGTTAAATAACCTCAAATACAAAAATGTTCTGCTTACTAGAGAAGTAAGCTGTTGGTCTTGTCTGTTTAGAGAACTTCATTTTTTAAGCTGTAGTTGAGAAGAGCTGTTTATTTGATTTTATGACAGTTTTGAATTAAGATTACAGGTTGACATTGCGTATGTGTCTTATTAGATAAGTTTAAAAAACTGAAAAATAATCAGAAATGGCAATTGTTTGACAAGAAAACCTGAAAATTACAGGTTCAGATCATAAAATACGTCTTTTGGTGCAGAAATAAATGGGAACTGTGAATAATAGAGACTGATTTTTTAAAATTTTTTTTTGTAATTAATGACAATTTAAAAGGAATGATACTATGGTTATTTAAGTCATTAAAAATTGCCTAAATTCTGAGGTTTTGGTTATTAAAACTGTAGAGATCTGAGTTGGTTCATCCAGCCTCTAGGTTGGAAATAAGACCTTCTAAAAAATTCTTGCCTTGGACAAAATTAATTTTTTTTCCCTAACCCTGGCTTTTTTCTGGTTGTTTTATCATTATAGGAAAATGAACATTTGAAGAAATTTCAGGTGACATGGGAATTGCACAACAAGCATCTGTTTGAAAATCTGGTATTTTCTGAGCCACTCTTGCAGAATAGCTTGCCAACATTGGTGTCACAGCTAAGGTAGAGTTTAATTTTTGTTTTGTGGTTTCAAGAAGAAATGAAACCCCGTGTTTCCAACCACAGCATTAAAAAAACCCTGCTGCTACAATTGAATTGGTAAAAATCTTTGTGGATCTCTCTTGAAAAGAGTGTTGTTGATTGAGCAGGCTGCTGTCATAACTTGCTTGTCAGAAGAATTACAACTTTAAGTTGCTTAGTTGTAGGTTACCCAGTAAAATGACAGCATCTTATGTAAATACTGATGGTATGACTGAATAATATTGTTTTCAACTATCAAGCATTGCTGCTGTTTTTACAGCTCTACAAGTAAACTAAAGCCTCACTGTCTTCTACTTCTCCTAGTGCACAGAACTGAATTTAGAGTTTTAAGCCTTTTTTTCATTGCAGAAAGCAAAGGAAACACAGCCTCTTGCTGTATGCTTGTAGGTATCACAGCTTTAAAGCTCCCAAGGCATTAAATTGCATATTTTCTTAGTAGGGTTGCTCTGCTTGTAATTTGTGTACTGCCAAAGTGTTTGGGTTTTCTAGGGAAGAGGTATTAATAGAAGTTTTCTTTACCCTAAATCTGAACATTTTTAACATACAGTCATGGGTGGTTCATGATGACATCTCAGTCTTGTTTGTGATGAAGACACATTTATGATCTGTGTACATGTGTTTTAAAGGTATTGTCTTGGGTAATCTTCCATGGTACAAGAGCAGTTTGACTAATTCTGTTGCAAGAAATGTTGCTCACAGTGAATAAAGAAATTTCTTTTGAGTCCTCCTTTTGCTAGTAGATACTAGAAAGGAAAACAAAAAAAAAGACAAAAAAGTTTAATTGTTGCCAGGCTCAGCAAGAAGTCTAAGGTCCCTCATAAGCTACCCAATTCGTGGAGATGAAACTGGGTTGATATGGAAAACCTTTCTTACCCACCCCCCCAACAGCTAATTTTGTTGCTATGTTCAACAACATGTTGTTTAATTGTGTATTTTTCCAGTGGTCTGTGGCTTTTCTGTTACTATCCTTCATCATGTCCATGCTTTTTGACAAGGCCTCTCTGGATCTCTTTACTCCAGCAATCCTGACTCTATAAAAACGTTTATATTGTCTTTATCTGCAGAACTGAGAACAGTCTTAGTGAATTTTATGGTCATTTCTTAACAAAAGCATTTTTCATTTCATTTACCTGTTCTTTTCAACTGCTACTGCAATTAAAGTCAGAGCAACAGAAGTTGTTTTCTGCTGTCACTGTGGTGACAGCCACCCTCAAATCTTACAAATATGATGAAATCAGAACCTTTTCCTGCAGGAGTTTCTTTTCCAGTGCTTTTTGTATTTGCTAGGTAGTTTATGAGAAACACCCTTAAACTTACTGTTTTGCCTAGTTTGATTCACATGAATCGTTTTTTGATGGGAAAGGTTCAGCACTAGCTTCCCATTTCTAGGTTATATAGTGTATGTCCTGTTTTTCTTTGATAAACACAATCTATGTTTGTATTCATGGGCTCTCAGGATATTACTGTTGAGTTCTCTGTGTCTTGAAGTGACAGAGTTAGATTTCTCTGGGAAGGACTCGTTTCTGCCTCCCACTGGAAATTGATGGAGAAATGTTCACATAGAAAAGCAGGGATCCAGCCTCATCCTCTGGACATTTGGTCAACAGAGAATCACTTATGTGCAGTAGAGAAAGTATTGCCAGAGTTTCTTTACAAAAGAGCATTGGCCTCATTATTTTCTCTCCTGAAGACAAATGTGAAATGGCATTTTGACATCTCAGCTTTACTTAGATTTTGCGTGTTCATCCTCTCTTTCATGCTTTGCTTAAATCACTAAATTTTTTTGTGTATCTCTGGCTTTTTCAACATATATAGTTGGTTTTCTGTGGTTAGTTCCAAGGATGCTTTTCAGATGTCAGACTAGAAAAGGTGTTCACTTAGGGAGGTTCAAACAGCAGCCTTTTGGGGATGTAGATTGCTTAGCTGATACAAGATCCACTGTGTCAGTATTCCACAGCTGACATGGGACATCTGCTGGGGTAAACTACCAGGGTCTTAATGTGTTGTATCTTGTTTGGCTACATAGTGAGCATCTGTGGCGTGTTTAGGGGGCAGCTGAGCTGCACAGTCTGCAGATCAGCTGTAAGGGCTATCCTGGCTTAGCAAAGGTCAGTTAGTCAGCAGGGCTTCTAGCTCAGACACAGCATTTCGTAAGGATGTATTTTCATAATGAGTATTTAAGGAAATCCAGTCCTTTCAAAGGTGAGTGGGTAATAACTTCCTGATGAAGATGTCAATATATGAAGAGTTTCTTAGAGGTTAAATAATATTATGTTGTTTCTGATTATGTGCAGCCCCTGACATGCCTCCTGCATTTACCAGATTGCTTTATTGGGGTGTGGTAAGGAAGTGACCAATACCTGAGGCTTCTCTGTCCCCTTTGCTTTCCCAGCATGGGATGGGACAGTGATGAGGATATTTGCAGAGCTTTGGTTAAATGCTGTTGTCCAAAAAAATGATGTGTTCCTGATCAAAATATGTAGGCATACAGTTTGTCAACAGGTATAGCTTGGAAGTCTTAGTTACTTTAAAGTGAGCAATTCTTGTCAAGTTTTATGTATGTGTTATTATTTATTACCTTTTTTTTTTAATACTGCAGTCCCAAAATATATTCTTCATGTATCTAGAGGACTGAAAATGTTACCTAGATTGTTACTGTATATTTGCCTTGGGGGGTGAAAGTGTACTTACTAGTATCACATTAGCTTTACTCAGAGTCAAAATAAAAAAATTAAAGTGTAAATGCTGTTGCATTGCTAATACAAATATTTTAAATTGAGCTCTTTTGCTTCCAACTTAAGAGCATATTTTTAAAAAGATTTTGTGCATAACTACTACTTGAAAGACTAGTGCTACTCAGGAGCATATATGAGAACAAATTACTGATTTCTGTACCACAGGGATCTGATTTTCGTATAATTACATAATACCAGAAACAGAGGTTGCAAAAAAAGTAGTAAATTGTGGTCTAGTAACAGGAGTTGACAGTGTTTGCACCGATAGTAAGGAAGTGTATCCTAAAGGCACTGTATCCCTTGAAACTTCTTTTTGTACTTTTCAAACCATGGACATCCCAAGTTTTAATGTGCACAGTTGCTTGTGCACTCTTCTTAAGTGGTTGTGTTGCAGGTTCTGGGCGAAAACAACAAAACAAATTTGAATTTATTGGCAAAGTCACGCTATGAACAGTAACTTGGTGCTTACTGAGTTGTCTGTTTGCTCAGCTCTTCATTATGCTTAATTGCCAAGTTAAAATTAAGGGCTTAGTTCTTTGCCAGGTGACAGGCAGGACTATGTGGTCCTGAGGTTGGGTTGGCATCCTGTTGCAAAGAAAATCTAAACCAAACCTCCCTGAAATGCTGGAACTGGGCTTAAATATCACATTTTGAGATGCTTCAATTTTGTTTTTTTGGTACTGGCTTTGACTTGCTACACAACCTCTGTGACTAATTAATTATCACGCAGTTTCTCCTTAATTACTGAGTAGAAAAATGTTCTAAAGCTTCAGTTTATTTGTGTCAGTTGACAGGTCATTACAATTCAGTGTGGTTTAAACACATGTTACTGAGTAGAATTTTGTCTTTTATTATTTCTAAAGTCAACGAATTGGGAGTTGGCATATTTACTTAGGAAGCATTATGCTGTGCAAAGATGCAGGAATAGGAAGGGAGGTAAGTCTGTCTCCTGTTTCTGGGGCTCCTCCAGAGACAGTCATCAGTGACTGGCATAGCCATGTTTTGAATTCCATGCTGCTCAAGTGATAGTAGATAACTGCTTGTATCTCCCTTGCCTCATTCTACAACACATTTCCCACCTGGAACTCCAACTCATCTAGTAATCTTTTTAGCACTGGTTGTGAGTGTTCTGCTTAACAAGCTCCTGGCTTTATTTTTATTATGTAGCTCTGCAGTGGATTGTCAACATATATATTTAGCCCATAGAATTTGGAAGGATAAATATATCAAGCAACAAAATTTGAACAAATAGGTTCGTCATCTGGTTGCTCATGGGAAAGAGGCTCTAGCAATGTGGCACTTCCCACATTCTTGCTATTGTTGGTTACAGAAGATTGGAATAAGCAGGGTTTGGATAATTTTTGAAAAACTCCTAAAAATACTCAATTTTTGAGATACAAGCAGCTATGTGGGCCTAGGTGTGTCAATAATCACATTTTCACGACATTCTTTTTGGCTGGCAGAACTTAAAAACGTGATTCTTCAGTGAAATGTCTCTTCCATAACAAGTGCTGTTTGAACTTCTAGGCTTGGAACAACACACGATTCCTGTAGTGAAGATATGTATAGTACCTTGCTACAAAGGTATCATCAGCTGGAACAGGAAATGGGCCAAGTTGCTGAAGCATGGCTTGAATGCCAGAAAAGAATAGATGATTATGTTGATGAACAGGTAAGAGTCATGCAAACAGTCTCAAGACTGATTGTGTAGGGAGCAGCCCATGCAGGACTGTGCTTTCAGTGAAGAATAATTTCTTTTGTATTTTTATCCAGGGCTTTGAAGCAACAAAATGTAACTTTTTCCATTCATGCTTGTCATTAACAGTAGAAAAGCACTAACTTACCAATACTTAGTGGTGATTGTACAGTGACACATTCAAATTACTGAAGCAGATTGTTGTGTTGTTTTTTAGAGATGGTCTTTGGACATTTTTTAATTACCTTAGCCAGTAAATGAGCCATAGGAAAGAAAAGTAACCCATTCCACAAAACCCCTACACTTTCAAAATAATAAGTGCACAAAATGAAATCCAGAGGAAGAGATAGCTTTTAAAAATTATGGGATGTTTCATAGTGTGATGATGATCATAGTACAGTTGTCAAAATGGGAGCTGCAGTTAGTGCATGAATGTGAGACCTCTGAAGTAGTCCCTTTAGTCAAGCATATGATCGGATGGCGTATTCTTCTGAACTCGTGCTACGTTTCAGAAAATAATCATGTTATTGTGCAGACTCCTACATTGTTGAGAGCTTAATTTTCAGAAAAAATAGCTGTTTATTTTGCAAGAGGTTGTTTATACTCTTCAAAAATTTCTCCTGTGGCTTTTGACTCATGCTCAGAAAACTTAATTTTTTAAAGCACCTCAGGATAAGAATTAAAATCTGCTTAGCTCAATCTTAAGTGTACTGGAAGAAAAAAAATGTTTTGGAAATAACTGAAGATAGAGAATTTTATAGAACTTTCCTTCTATTTTGAAGTTTTATGAGCGGTAGGAATATGGAGAACTAATTTGAGATTCAGTAATGTCATGTTGCTTCTATAGATGACAAGCATACTTTAGTCTTACAGTACACTGTAAATGTCCTTCACAAGTTGTTCCCTGCGTTGAAGATTTAAGTGAACTTTTACCATTAATTCCAGCGCCTTCAAGATGGAGACAGGATATAACTAATTTTATTTGTAGGGATTGCTCTATATTTGGGCCCTGCATCTGTGAGCTATGAGTTACAAAGTTTTCTCTTGGTCTGACTGCTTTTGTGCACCTAAATATTTGATTGCAGCTCAGTAAAATGTCATCATCTCACATTTTATCCTACTAGAAGTCATCTTTCCCATGGTGTCAGGATGTCATGGCTGTCTGATATTGCCTCTCCAGTAAGAAAGGAAGCACACTTCACTTCCATCATTCAGCTTTTTTTTTTAAATGGTATTTCTGTAGAGTCACGTTCGTATTTGGCTTCTGACTGGTTGTTCTGCACCACTTGATAATCAGCTCTTAGCTGACTTTTCTGTTTTTCTTTTTATCAAATGACCATGCAGCTGCCACAAGTTCTGTCTTGTAGCATTCTTTTAATTTGCTCAGTGAAGCTTGTATCCTGATGTAAACAGGCACCCCTCTCCCAGCTGGGGGAATTTAATGTGATGACTTATTTCCTGATGACCAAAAATACCTGCAAGAGGGTGTGTGTAGGGGAAACAATTCTAAAACTTAAACCATCAAATTTTAAAGAAGATACTTATAGATATTAAGATATTTATATTGGTGTTTATATGTAGGAAAAAGCATTTTCACAATCATGCTTTACACCCCATGTTGGTGATAACCTCTGGTTATACTCTCTTGATCAAAAATACATCATTCATTATGACAATCATACCTGAATTTGCAGTGATATTTTTGTCAACAAGGTAGAAATCAGAAAGCCCTGCTGCTATAGGAACTGTGGATCTTAACAGTGAATGCATGTTCATTAGTTTCTTGCCTCTTGGCTTAACAAAATTGTGAGGTTTTGTTGCTAGTGTTTGAAAGGTTAAGAAGAAAAGGTGATCGAAGAATGGTTCTCAGTTATCTGTTGTGGAACTATACCCAAAACGGCATCAGTCAAGAAAATTTTTGGACCCTTCACTCCAGTATGTTATGTTACTTGTTGGTAAAAAAAGTGAATAGCTCTTGCAAGCAATACAAATATTAATTGTTTAAGACTATGTAAGATAGCTGCGTCATGCACAGACATATAACTTAATACACTGGTGGGCCATGTGTTTACATTGTGATAAAGTTTAGAATAAGGAGTCATCTGTATCAGTGCCTGTATGTTAAATCTGAGGAAGATCTTTGGAATATCTGGAGTACAGGAGAGTTTTAAGTGTATGTAGCCTGTACCTCCAGATCCTGATTTCCTTACCAAACGTACACTACATTTATCTGAGGAGGTCCTGGGTTATTTCAATAAGCAATGGCTGGATAGTCGTATGTACTTTGTGCAAAAGTGTTTCCTTTTTTTTTTTTTCAAACTGAAATGCTTTTGCCCATGGAGAGCTTCTTGCTTGTCTATCCATATTAATGTGTGATTTTTACAGTCCTGGTCAACTTAATAGAAAATATAGTATGGGCATAATTGGTTTTTGTGTTTATGGGGGCTGTGTAGATAATTGAAACAATCAGTATTTTTGGGTGCTGAGAGTTTGTGATAGGAGGAATTATTTTTATTATTTCTAGTGAAATAGTCTAAGAAAATAGATTTATATCTAGAAAATAGATTGGAATTTGAGAAGCTCAAATGTGCCATTTACATTTGGTGCAGACTTTAAATTTGGAAGGAACAAGCATCCTGTGATATATATATGGACGTCAGAGTTTTCACAGTTGACTTGGTGTTTTGTTTCTGTTCTGACCAGACTGCTGGCTTTGTTTCATGATTAAATCCATTTCAGAATGGAAAAATATTTGTTCACCTGTCTGTCTTGCTTGTCTGATGGAGCTCAAATACTTTTTAGCCTCAAATAAATAGGGAGGAAGGAAGAGGGTGGTAGTGGCCCTCTCCTCTCCATTGGACAGCAGTAGTAGCATATTCGGTCCAGATGTACAAGACTGAAGTCTAAATTTTTTCTTCTGATGACATGTGAATTTATCTCCCACTCCCTAGCAGAGTTCTTGGACATGATTCACGTGGTTTGTATTGCAGCTGCTTTGCTGTGGCAAAATAAATATTCTCTGGGGAAAAGAAAGAAGGGAGAGAAGTGGGTTTCTATTATTTATGGAATCAATAACTTAAAATACTTGTAGACATGGAGTATTGGAAAGGCTGCAAAGGTGGAAGTAGGAAAACTTGAGTGTCAGCTCCTGTTCCCATTAATACTCAGGTACCAGGACCTATCCCATGCTGTTTGCTGTGACAGTTTCTTGGCAGGCTTGAGTAGGCAGCTCCCAGTTAATGCACTGGCTGTTTTAAATGTCGTTCTCTGGCATTAAAAGTCTTCTCTTACAAAGTGAATGGAGGTGGCTGACTTTGATGGTGAGGGTTCAGGTGTCAGGGCACCTAAACCAGTGAGTGTTGCTGACTTTAAATATAGCTCAATGGTTCTGAGGAGCTGATAGTGCACTCAGGATGAAATTTCTGATGTTGCTTGCCACAGGCTCTGCAGTACCTTTTAGTGTGTCTCAGAAATGGCATGAGTGATTTAAGAACATTTTGTGGGTGCCTTTTTTTTCTTTCTTTTTTTTTTATTTTAAACACACATGGACATGGTAAACTAATTTTTTGGTGTTAGCGTAATCTCACTGGAGCAAAGGAAATCCAAATCCACAGTAGTAATTAAAATATATGATGATGATAGTTTCAGAAGTTAATTAGGCAAAATTTTGCTACTTAATACTGTTTCAGATCCCCAGCTTAAAATTTCATCTTCCTAAGTTAAATAATGATAATAGCAATAATATACTTAGGTTAGTAGTAGGACTTTAAATTTTTGATCAAGTATGAATTTTTGGAGGTATGCTTTGAAGATAAAGAGAATTTTGCTAATGGTGTAACCTACAGGTCTTTGGCTCACTAACCTGTTTAATGAAGCAATTTCTTATATTCCATAAGGTGTTAGATGATGATGATTATTTAGGTAAATAAAAGAAAGGATTGTAAAAGATAACGTGGGTAGATGTTTTTCATCACTGATGAAGTAATGCTGTTAAAATGTTGTAAGGTACAACAGGAGAAGCTTTGTTCTTGCATTTTGTTGTGCTAAAGTTCATGAAAGTTTTTGTGTTCTGTCAGAGTCAATTTATTTGCTAAATCAGAAAAATATAATTTGTGTACAAAAAATTAGGGACTCTACGTGCATTTATGGTGATATGATTTGAGAGACAAGTAATTATAAAGTCTATTTCCAGCCTAAGCAAAACTGCGGGGCATGAAAAACTTTGAGGAATAAATGTGCTAAATAGTGTTAGTCTAGGTCACTACTTCTGATTCTTGTGGCTCTTTGGCTGATTAGTTCCACATATGGGACTTCAAGGTTTACACTTGAGCCTGCATTGAGGCCTTGCCGTAAATCCAGTATCTCTAGATTTTCATGAATTTTAGTGAATCTGAGATGTTGAGTATTTAATACCAATCACATTTTATTAAAAATGTTACAGAACTATTTAGTGGAAAGAAATATTAACATAAGGAGTAACAGTGGAAAAATCCAAGTGAAAAATTATGTAAATGAATATAAAATCTTTTGTTTAAGTGACTGAAATTATTAGCAAATAAAATACATTTCATATTGACTAAGTGTGTAAGTACTTGCAGAATAGTATAGATAAGCTAGGTTTAATGATACTGATAGGCCAATTAACAACAAAGTAGGTTTTTTATTGTTAAATCAATGAGTTTTCCTCAAATTCTGTTTTAGATGGCAATGAAAACAAAACAACGCATGCTAAAGGAAGACTGGGAATTTTTTAAACAGAGGCGTTTTATTGAAGAGCAGGTAGGATTTTTTCATACCATTCTAAGTTATACTAATGCTACACATGTATTTGTAAGATGCAAACATGAGTGTAGTATGTTGTACTAGTTCTGTGCAATCTAATTCTGCAACTATGCCAGGCATGAAATTTGATCAGCTAAAATACAGAAAAGTGAGATCCGAGAAGAGCAGGTAAAAGTATGTAATCTCAGTTACTACAAGGTAAACCATAAACACTGTAGTCTTAGGACAGAATGCCAGGTATTTAAAATTTTTGTGCAAAAAAGAGGGGAATTCTTGTTGCCTTAGAGTGGGATCCAAAACAGCCAATACATTGAGTGTGGAGCTGTCTTGAAGTACATGGTAGGGAATATTGTGCTCAAAAGTATAACAAATGCCTCTGTGTGTGCAGGAGTATGAGCCACAGTATCAGGGCAGGTGATTCCACCTGTTGAGACTCTGGAGATAGCTCCTGCATCTGTTTTGTGGGGGAAAAGGCTGAGCAGAACTGTGCTCTTTTTTTTAAGCTGTAACCAGAGAAGGGCCAGTAGAAGTTTCAACCTTATTATAAAACTGCTGTTTAAGACTCAGTACTCTCTTCTGCAGCCTAGAAGTGTTCAAGCGTGCATCATGCTTTCCATAAGAGTACAGTGGGCTTCAGATAGAGTCAACTCTGGATGGAGAACCTCTCCATTCCTGTACCAGTACGCAGAAAGAAACACTAGTCATGAGCCAGAGAGAGTATGATAGTACATTTTAATAAACTTAAGCTTAAATTGGCAATGTCTCAAAGCAGTCACCAGTAAGTACTTTTTCCTATAAGGAACATAAGCCTGTGTTAACCATGTCTTCAGAACATCTGGTATACAGGTCTCCTCAGAGGACTTGAGGAAGAATCCTCTTTCCTTGATCCTAATTGGCCTTAAGTGAGCTGTAAGACCATGGCTGCTTAGGTAAGGATCAGGTCTGGGCATCCATAGAAGTGGGAGCTTAGGCACATCCTTGTTTAACCTAAGGCTTGTAGGTATCTAATGAAATTAGGTGCTTTCAGGATTAGGCCTCTGCCAGGTGGAGATTATTTGGATTGTATTTTTTCACTAATGCAGTCAAGTTCTGTTTTGGGCAGCTACTCGTGACTCTATACCATTGTAGCTACCAAATTAGTCCTGATTTTTTTGTTTTGCAAGTTAAGGGTCAGTTTGCTTACTCCATTTGTCGGAAGTGTCCTTTTGCGCATACTGTGAAACAAGACAAAAACTGCTCAAGTTCAGAACTCATAGCAGAAATACCGTGCAAAATGTATGTACAAATGAGTCAAGGAGATGGACTTGTCTACTTTCCTATTTCATAGTAGAAACATACTTTATTTGAAGAGTATTTATGCCAAATGTTTGTTTTTTGTAACTTTGAACTTTCCTTTTTTGACCTGTGATGAAAACGCCACCTTCATGAAATTCTGAATTAATCCACTTTTAAATTATTTTGCCCAAAGAACCCTTTTTGTTATGTAACTTGTCATTATGTGCCGTTGAATTTTTTAACGGGAAGACTTGCACTACTAAAACACTGCCTTTACCATTTACTTCAGCTTAATAACAAGAAAGCACTATCTGGGGAGAACAACTTCACAGACACAATGAGACACATGCTGTCATCACGTTTGAGCATGCCTGACTGTCCCAACTGTAATTATAGAAGAAGGTGAGCTGATGTTTTTAGTATGAAATCATAATAAATCATTACTTTCCTGGTCAAGGAAAAAAGAAATACATTATTGGAACAAAGAGTGTGGTTACTTTAAATAAATGCTAGTTAAACAAGGTCATAAAAATCTGTAATTTAATTCTTGAACAGATGTACTTGTGATGACTGCAGCCTTTCACACATTTTAACGTGTGGCATCATGGATTCTCCCATAACGGATGATATCCACATTAACCAGTTACCACTACAAATTGATTCTGCTCCGGATTATTTATCTGAGATCCGCCCACCCAGTATGTCTTCAGCAAGTTCAGGATCGGGTTCCAGCTCACCTATCACAATTCAGCAACATCCCAGACTGATCCTCGCAGATAATGGTTCTGCACCAACTTTGTAAGTTCATCAAAAATTACTGTCCCTATCAGAAGTATCTGCCACCCACTTCCTTACACTCCATTCACAGTCACCATCAGATTTGAGACATTAGTCTAATGGTGGATTTCCACCCCTTTGTAATTTCAAAGAGTTAAAGCTTCATGGTGGCTTTTTACTCAGTACAGTATGGGTACAGCTAACCAGGAGTCTCCCCTGTCATATGATATTCTAAAGGAATACTTAAAAACCCCAGCTTGGGTACTTGAGTGGTGGGAACACTGAAATAATTAAATAACTGCTGTAGGTACAGTCAAGAAAATTTGCCTTTAGTGTTCCATGCTAATATGGTGCGATGACCAAGGAGAGTGCAGATGTGTGGGATGTGTCTGGTGACTGTCAGTCACTAAGTTCTATTTCCTCTAAACATTTATCTACTACCACCAATGGTTTAATCTTTTATTACAGAGCTTTAGTTTCTGAACCCATTCGGGGAGCACTTGAAAACAGCTACATTTTCTTAAGTGTGTGGTTTGCCATTTCTATAAACTCTCGCTAGTTTTGGTCCTGAAATGCCAAAAATTGTTCAGTTTGTCTCTTCAGAAGCTAGTTCAGTTGAATCCAAGTATTATTTACTGTAAGAAGCCTATACCACTGCTCCTTGGGGAAGTGCCATTTTATGTCTCATACTATCTTCTGTGGTTTATTTCTTCATTGCACATTTGAAATATGCCTAATGGTGCCATCATGTAATTAAATTTTGGCTCAGTATTTTATGGAATGCAACAAGATAAAGTGCACAGTTTTAAGAGCTCTGGATTATTGTAGCAACATGAACTAACCAATCTTTTCAACACTTCCCTGGAGTGACTAATTAAATGTGCACATTCTTTTAGTATCTGTCTGTATGGCAAAAAATTCCATGAAGTATTTTAGAGGAGATTCTGAAAAGCATGCAGATGTGGGGTTGTCTACAGACTAATTGCTGTTGCGAAATTTAGGAACTACTGTGATGTGTTCAGTGTTCCCTTCTTACTGGTGTGACATTTAATGTGTGGAAAAACTCGAATTTTATATTGTGTTTTTTTCCACTTTGCAATTTCTTTGAAGGAAGACATTGGCATAAGGCTTTTTTCATCAAATTAAAGGTCATCAATATCCTGGAATTATTAATCCCCTAGATTCCTGGTCAGAAAACAGTGTTTGAAAAATATTTTACCCAAAACCAGCAGAGAATCGTATTTTCAATCAAGCCTGTCATTCAGGCATGTGACTGCTACATTCAGTAGGATTGCAGTGGCAGGTTGCTTGATTTTACTTGCTTGAAAAAGTAAATTCAGTTGAACAACATGGAAGACCATCATTTGGCTCCTAATTGGAACATTTATACAAGGGATACCCTCAGCTTTCTTGCATCGTGGTGTTCTAGCTGCTTTCACTATAACTGAGCACTGTGATTTATCTAAGCCTCTTTTCCCCTCAGTGGTAGTGATGATGATGATGTTGCACCATTATCAGCAAAATTTGCTGATATCTACCCACTGAATAATTATGATGATGCGGAGGTTGTAGCCAACATGAATGGAATCCACAGCGAGCTAAACGGCGGCGGCGAAAACATGGCACTGAAAGATGAGGTACAGCATTTACCTGTCCTGTTTTTTTCTGGTATTTGGATGTGCTCACTGGAGAAATGCTTGTCCTTGTTAGTGTCCCCATGTTAATGAGTTACTATTGTCCAGTCTCCTCAGGTGAGCAGTACTAGCAGCAGTTCCTCAGAAGCAGATGATGAAGAAGCAGATGGGGAGAGCAGTGGTGAGCCACCAGGGACTCAAAAGGAGGAAATGTCTCTAGGAAAAAGGGCATTAAGGAAAGATGAAACAAAAATGGATAGTCCACCACCTTCTTACCCCAGTCAGCAGGTACAGTTATCTATAAAAGCATCTTGTAGTGCTGTTTG
The DNA here is from genome assembly GCA_013397915.1 of Daphoenositta chrysoptera. Classification (NCBI taxonomy): domain Eukaryota; kingdom Metazoa; phylum Chordata; class Aves; order Passeriformes; genus Daphoenositta; species Daphoenositta chrysoptera. The sequence continues at coordinate 75,866 of VZRO01008028.1, read as the reverse complement.
AATGAGAAGACATTTACATCAATTAATTTTTTAACTTAAAATATTGTCATTAGGTAAGTATGACACCTAAAATAACTAATTGTTACATTGTCATGTCAAATAATCTTTTAGTCAAAACGTGAAATATGTTAGCTATATTGAAAGTGGCTTCAGGAAAAGGGGGAAAAGCTTATTCCTACCTGTATGAATGAGAAACATAAACTAACAAGGATTTCTGTTTGGAAGATCGACCTGGTCTTTGCTAAATATTAATGTTATGGTACTTGAAATAAATTAGGGTGAGGGGTGGATGTTACGAATACTTAGTTAGCATATATTTTTTTCATATTCTATTTGAGGAATACCTTTCCCAGTGTTTTTAAATCCATTGTGTGACTTATGTCATGGGTCTTGGGGTGTTGGATTTTTTTGTTTGTTTGTTTTTAATGGCTTAAGATTGTGAAGCTCTTGACCGTAAGGTCATCAGACCACCTAGAGAACCATGCCTAGATGATCTGCTCAGCAAGTAGTTTGGTATTTAACAGCTGAGCACCAGAGCAAAGTGTCTGATGGATTTGTCTTTGTAACCATGTGGATTTCAATCTGAATTGCCCTGCAGCTACAACACGTGTTCACTCCTTTGAGAGAGACTGTCACTTTCATTTCTTATTGCACAAGAGAATCCACATTGGTGCACCTTTGGGAGCTTAGACAACAGTCATCTCCCAGTAGATGTTACCCTCTGGTTAGAATGTTTTAAGACCTTCCACTGGAAGTACTTTCTCATGTGTTCAGAGTATTAAACTAATTTTCTTTCAACAAGTGTGTTGAGGGTTATTTCTATGTATGGCTGACCAATGCCATAAAAATTACATGGGGTAAGGCTCTGTCAGACTAGTTTGAAACTGGTGAAGAGATCCAGTATTTGCTGTGGAAAACCAAACGAGATTATATAAGTCTACTTGCCTTAGGGAAGCAAACTAAAATGCAAGATAAAAAGATGGATTTAGCCTTTCTCTTCTTTTCTTTGACGAATAAGAATTTTCTCAGAATTACTGTGAGGAACTCGTAATGACTTTCTTTTTTCAGTCTGATCTTCTAATTAGAGCTGAGTAGTGGAGTGTTGTATTTAAGTGATAGATTTCACTGGTACATGGCACGTGAATTTGAGATTTTTTGGCGTTACCTCTTGAGATTGCCAATTTACTCAGGATCTCTATTTCTCTTGGATTCCTTTCAGTACTCAATCTGTCAGAATTGGGTCTTGAGTCTCATCAGTTTGTTTGAAATCTTTTTTCTGTTTTCATTTGTTAGTTGATTAGTGTTGATTTCTGGATAGTACTAATTTTTTTATTATAAAGGTGGGGGGGCTTTTTTCTTTAGACATGAAATCAATTCGGTCTTTGTATTTGATTTATGAAATCTCTATTTATTAAAATATACCTTGTGTTAAAGGCTGTAATGCTTTTAAGTGATAATGATGAGTTTCTGAGAAAAATTTAGGAAAAGCATCACCTGTCAGTTCTTCTCTAGGAAGCTAATACTTAATGTTACATTTTTGGAAAAATGTGAACTGCCACATTGGTGGGAAAGAGAGAAATTGGGAAGTATTCTTGGTATTGCTTCTGGTAAAATTATCTACCAGTGAAATGTCAGGTGACAGTGGCAGGAAAAAGTAATGAACTGAGAGGGAAATGGAGCTGCTCTTTCCTGGGCTGCTTTTTTTCTAAAGTCTTGAGTTCTTTTGAGGCAACAGAGGCTGATGGTACCTTGAGATCAGTACAAGTTTCTAAAGCGTGGATTTTTCATGGTTGGTGCGATTATGCAATTTTTATGAGAAATGTCAGCCTCACACGTTTATGCAGTAGTTCAGTTTGGAAGGAGCTTGTGCAGGTAGTCTAGACCAGCCTTCCTGGTCAAAGCAAGATCATCTAGAGAAGGTTGGTCAGCACAATGTCCAGTTGGGGTTTGAGTATTGCCATGGGTGGAGGCTCTAGAACTGCTCTGGGTGATACGTTCCAGTGTTCAGCCACTCTCACAAATGAATGGATTAAGTTTGAGTGGAATTTCCTGTATTTCAGTCTGTGCCCATTTCTTCTGATCCTTTCATGGGATACCACTGAGAGGAGTCTGGCTCTGTCCTCTCTGTTCTTCCCTTCTCCGCCCAGTCAGGGAACACACCACTGATAAGATCCCACTGAGTCTTCTTTTTTGAGGCTGAACAGTCCCTAGTGCTCTCATTCTCTCCTTGACAGATGCTCCCATCTCTGTGGTCCTTCACTGGACTGGCAGCAGGGCATCCATGTGCCTCATACTGGGTAGCCTAGACCTGAGCCTGGCGCTGGTCTCACCAGTGCTGAGCAGCATGGAAAGATTGCCCCCCTTGACATGCTTTTTGTGCTCTGCCTAATGCAGCTGAGGACTGCTTCCAGTTTTATCAGCTAATCAACACTTACCACTACTTCTACACGTATTTTTTTCCATATGCTTGGAAAATTGTGGAAAATATTAGCCAGTTTGATTTTTTTTCTTTTTATACTGGGGTAATTGTGTAGTAGTGATCAGATGCTGTCAAGGTTTTTATCAGTATTTTGCTTGTTGTCACTGATAGTGGACATTAAGTCTCTGTATGGTATGAAATGCTCTCAGTTTTTAGGGTATTCTTTTAAGTAAGATAAAGATTCTTCACTAGTGCTTTTACTTCACTATGAGGCGTTTTTATGGGTACTAGGAAAAAAATTCTGTGGATGCTCTGAAAATATTAATTGATGCATGCCAAATGAATTAATACTACTGATTACTAAGATTTCATGTCTGTTGAGTAGATTGAATTTTTTAATGGGCTTTGTTGGGGTTTTTTACAGGCTGACCAAGGTTCAAATGCTTGTGAATGTCACGTTTGCAAACAAGAAGCCTCAGGACTAACAGCCTCTGCACTTGCAACTGGACGCCTGCCTGCTGGGCACCAGTTTATGAACCCTGAAAAACCTGCACATCCTGCACTTCATCTTTATCCTCACATCCATGGACATATACCGTTGCATACGATTCCTCATCTGCCTCGTCCACTTATCCATCCCACCTTGTACACTGCTTCTCCCTTCACGCACAATAAGGTAAGACTGACCAAGGAGATGGATGCATCCTCATCCCAGAAAAAATTCTGTTGCTTTAAATTGTGGTTTGGTTATAGTATTCCTTTTGCAAGGAATGGTGAGGGGCAGGAAATAAGACAGATTCAGAACTGCTGGAAGGTTTATACAGAATGGCTGAGGGTGTTTTTGTGTCAGGAAGACTGATAATGCCTTTACTGTGATTATAAAGCATGTGGAGTCAAATGACTCTTGAGTTGTGGAAGCAGTGATGGGACTTCAGTTGGTGTGAGAGGACTAATAAAATCATCATTTCATATAAGAAAAATTTAGTATTCCATTTTGGCAATAATATTCTGAGATTTATAGTTCAAAATTTTAGTGATTTCTTCTCTCTTTTTGGTTGGGGTTTGTTGGGGTTTTTTTGAGAAAACACATAGGAGTCTTACTTCATATTTGTAAGGGGTTTTTTGTCCTTAAGAGAACTTGCATTTTTGCAGGTTCTGCAAAATTCTTCTGATCTTAAACTTGTAAGTAACAAACAAGAGAAAGGTGTGGAACAAGAATTGGGACCAAGTGACAGCATTTCAGAAATATGAGTCAAAACCAAGCATTCCTGTTAATGGGATGTTGTTTCACATACTATTTAAAGCAGTTGAACTGTGGGTGCCGCTGAGAGGGGCAAAGTCTTTGTAATTGTAATTGTATCTTTGTCATCTCCTGGTCTGATCCAGTGATCCTGTGGTTGCAAGGAGAGTAGAACAGTTCACCCAGATGACTGTAACTTGCACTTTTTGTCCTTAACATCCACTTTGGGTTTTCCTGTCTTGGGTGTCCCTTCCTTACCTTACCTCTGTTCCATAGCTGCAACGTGCCAGCAACAACCTGCTGCTGTCCTTTGCAAACCATGATAAATGTTTCTTTGCACCCATGTATATGAATTTTCTTTAATGCAGGTTATTCCAGCCCCTTGCACATTCACCATTATTCAGATAATGAAAATCCTTCTGTATAAAAAAGGGAGACTGGGTATATAAGTAGTTTGTTTGGCCAGGAGTTTCATGTCTGAAGTGTCATTAGACTCAACTGATATTTTTAGTATCTATACTTCTGCATAGCTTTTAATGTGCATCAAGTCTAGTATAAAAAGACAACAATTACCTGCTTTTCCTTGGCCTTTTTAAAGGTGGCAGTAATGGAATATAATGTTTGTGTTGCATGAGGTCTCTGGGAGAAAGGTCATTCTAGAATGCGTATAAACAATTTCAGCCAGAAGAAATGGGGTGAGCCAGAACAACTTGTTTCTATAAAACAAGAGAAAGTGTGTGCTTCCCATTTTTTTTTCCCACCAGTTCATTCTTAAAAGGAAAGGATGTATTCCTTGCCTGCTAATTTTAATTTAGGTACCACTTAATACTTGAAAATGAAAAAATTAGAAGAAAAACTTTGGGTTTATGTGTTTTATGTCTTTTTCTCGTATTTCATTTTCTCCTTATTTTCAATGCTGAAGTGTCTGTAATTCCTTTTTTACAACTGTCTTCTGTGGAAGTGATTGTCATGTCAGAGAAGATTGGTTTGTTTAGGCAGCTTGTGCTTTGAAAGGTAGTAATTCCTAACAAGTTCTAAATTCATACAAATACTGGTTTTAATTATATATTAACACAACTGTTTTTTGAGGTTTGGATATTTGTATTCATCAGTTAGTTGATTCTAAAAGCAATGCTTTGTGAGTATAAAATATATACATGTACATACAATCTGCATAATGTATTATCTGCAGTAATTATCAACAAATCGGTCTTTCTATCATTCTGGGAAATACTGTCTATTATGCTTTTGATAATGCTTTTCCCAATTAAAACACTATGATTTGAATATTGCCGTTGGAGTGACTGTGTAAGCAAACAGAATATTAATGGGGAAAATACTCTGTTTTTGTAGGCATTACCACCAGCTCCAGTTCAGAATCATACAAACAAGCATCAAGTATTCAATGCATCTCTCCAAGATCATATTTATCCAAGCTGTTTTGGGAGCACTCCAGATTGGAATAGCTCTAAATTTATAAGTCTTTGGGGTTCAGAGGTGATGAATGACAAGAACTGGAATCCTGCTACATTTTTGCCTGACACAATTCCTGGTGAGGGTTTGTTACTACTTCACACTGACTAGTTAAAAGCCTTATGTTTTATGTTTCTTTTCAGGAATGGTGGGTTTTATCACCATGATTTTATAAGATGGGATTCTGGCAGATTTGCTGCCACTTCTACTCCAGTGAGGCTGAAAATTGAAGAATAAATTCTTTCGTACTGGGGAGAAGATGTTAAAGGCAAACAAATAGCATGCTGCTTTTCAGCTATGGTCATTGTAGAGTTATGTTTGTCTTCAGAAGTTTAGTATTGTTAAGAAATGGCAAGTAAAGGGAAACTTAAATAACTTCTAGACTTCTGCCACAAAAGCCTGCCTTATTTCTACAGGCAGTAAGAGCACTGGTAATGTGGTACTGTGTCCTACTTCTTAAAATGCACACAGATAACTGCATTGTCATTCAGGAAGACAGAGGCATAAATCAAGAAAAAGATTAATTTAAGCCAGGAAGCATTTGGAAATCCTAATGGTTAAAGTGAAAGAGAATAAAAGGAAAATTGGAAAGGGAGAGAGATCTTTCCATTCACATCCTAGCAAATATTAAAAAGCCTTTTTTGTTTTATTTGACTTGTATGAAAAAGGAGGCTTGGGGGTTTTGTGTGTTGGCTTTCTTTTTCAGACTCATCTGCTGCTAAGTTGTGTCAAGCTACTACAGTGATACTTAAAAAGAAAAGCATTAAAAACATCCAGAAAACTTCCCCAGTAGGACAGCTCATCCATTTACAAATGTAGTTACGGGTAGCTGTTCCAACAGATGGTTGGTGGCACATTCATCTGGAAGGTCTATCACAAAGGTCTTTCTGTTAACTGGAATTTGAAATAAATAAATAAATGGTTTATCATTTTGTATTGGTAAAAGGATATGTTGTTCCGTCTTATAATTGTTTCATGGCCAACCTGGATTTCAGATAGGGAAGATTATATCCTTAGCATGTCAAATGGTGCGCAATTTAAATTTTTAAATTTTAAATGGATGAAGTTATCTGTAGCACATTTGCTACTTGTTAACATATTTAGTAACATTCTTAGAATTGTATCTTTAGGGTTTGTGATTCTGCTCTGAGACTTCCCCTTTTGTTACGGCTACATTATTTGGGAGGATGGAGGGGGAAAGGATGATTCCCTTCACTAATCCTACTAAGCCAACATTAACAATATATCCTGTGTCTGCATCTGAATTATTGAATGTGTAATTCTAAATCCTGTAAAGACACTTCAGTAATTACGTGATTCTTAATTACTCCATGTGTTTCAATTGAAGGGAGTGATATATTAGCACCGGCACTCTCAGAAATGAGACCCGAAGCACTTCCTACTACATCTAGCAATGAAACAACAGCAGTTACTGACAGCAAAGAGAAAAAAAATGCTGCAAAGAAGAAATGTCTGTACAATTTCCAGGATGCCTTTATGGAAGCTAATAAAGTTGTCATGGCAACCTCTTCTGCCACTTCTTCTGTCTCCTGCACAGCAACTACAGTGCAGTCAAGCAGCAACCAGTTCAAAGTATCATCCAAGAGACCTTCATCGATAGGTAAGGATTTGTAACTCACATACAGCATCAGTGACTGGCTCAAGTACATTTAGCCAACCATAAGGATTTACATAAGTGTTTAATTTAGTAATATCACGTGTCTTGATTTTTGTTCATTGCTATTGTTATTGCTCTTGAGTTACTCTCTGTACTCCTGAATTAAAGAACTTTGTGAAAGATCTTAATGTTAGGGTTTGAAATTGCTAGTAGAAACGTGTTGAAATACTGCTGATTTTTACAGAAGCTGAGAATATACAGTACTTTGTATGACTTTATGGATAGTTTATGAAGACTTATTAATTATTTTTAATTGTAAGTGGTTTCTTTTTTCCCCCAATTTAGGTGAAGTGTTCCACAATATTAATAAAGAGGACCATAGACATTCTGCACCAGTTGCACCACGAAATAGTCCTACTAGTTTAGCATCCCTTCCTTCACTGTCTCCTGTTGCATTGTCTCCAGCCTCTACACCACATCTTCCAAATCTTGCTGCTCCTTCTTTCCCCAAAACTGCTGCAACAGCCCCTGGATTTGTGGATCCTCATTCAGGTCTTTGTCCTACTACAGTTGCACCTCCTACGTCAACCACAGACAGCTCTGTAAGTGCCCCACCAAGTGTCTGCAGGTAAGTTTGTTGTTATTCTTCCCATTCTTTTTTACAACAGAAGGGTAATGAAAATACAGATACCTCATCTCCTTTGCCACTGGTTGTAGTGTGAAAGCTGTGTTTATTTTCAGCAAATGAAAACAAGTGCAAATACTTAGTACCTAACTTGGTGTGAGACTTCACAAATTTGATTTCCATGGTTAAGTCCAGTTACTGAATTTAGAGGCTTGAAAACAAACGTTTGTTCACTTTTAGAAATGGTACCTGGGATGTACAAGTCAAACTATTCTTTCGTACTCTCGTTGCTGGTGATGATTGCTGCTGCTGAGACACAAACCTCTTGTATAACATACCTGCTTTCTGTCATTTTGGCATTACATGCCAAGCAGGAATTAAAAGCTGTGGAAACTTGGACTGTAGTTTAGCTCAAACTATGGAGGTCTTATGCGGTCTTGAAACCTGCCACGTAGTGACCCATTTTCCTGACTACACCTGAGACTTCTTGGATATCAATCCTACCATTTATACAATGGTTATAGTGTGGAAGGATGTTGTGATTTCTGAAGGTTTTCAAAGGGCTTGTAGGGAGGAAGGACTTTGCTGGGGCTGTCTTCTGGTAGTGTTATGCACTGTGGCAGGCTGACAATGGTGCCAGCTCTTTGATGTGTCTGAAGGGTGGAGGCATAACAGAAAAGCAGTTGAGTCAGTGCTCTAAGCTCTCTGTGACCTGTAGGGCTGTGATCACAGATGCTGTGAATGCTCTTGGCTGCTGTAAGTTCCCAGAAGATGATGTGAGATTTACGTAGAGTTTGGTAAATGTGTTTAAAAATGCCCTTATTTCTGTTACCAACTGGTTTTATTGATGATATCTTGAGATAAGTAACCTTTCATACTTGAGAAATTACTGCCATTTTGTAAAGAAATTTTGTTACCTAGTGCAGGGAGATAATTGAATATGGACTATTGGACACAGTAGAAATCTAACTTTTTATCATAGTTTCCAGGTGCTAACATGATATTTTTATTTTGTAAAAAAAAATGAACTGGGAGAGACCCAGAAGCAGTGATTGAATTCTGGGGAGGGGGAATGAGGTTAGAAAGAAGATTTATACATATTTTGTAGATAAAACAGACTATGGCCTGTTTTCACCCTTCTAACATAAGAAAAAAGAAATACTAATGACAGACAAGAGAGGGGTTTTTTTTAATACTGCTTTCTTTTGAAGCAAAATCACATTGGTTTTAGAAGACCTGAGCAGTAGAAATGTGTGCACAGTTACACAGAGGTTTGGGGGAATCAACTTCCATGTACCTGCTTATTGAAGAGATGTGCTAGTATTTCCCATTTTAAATCAAGTTGCAGACAGGGTAATGGGGACTTTTTGATTCTAGCTGACCTTGGATTTTTTATTTAAGTCAAGAGCTTGAAAATCTCTCTAAAACCAGGGGATTTGCAACTGCATTTGAAACTCACAAGTGGTGAGATGGGCAGCAGTTCCAAAACTATTCCATTTAAAAAAGCTAGAGTCACTACTTCTAAAATAGTTCACCTGTTTAAAGCCAGGAAGAACAGTTCCAAAACTTGTTCTCTAGGCTGCTTTTTCAGGGAGCCACTAAACTAGTTTTTTATAAACCACTTTCCTGTGTATCATTTTATCCTACTGCTTGGTTTTGAATGTCTCCATTTGCAAGCTAGTGGATGAAGGCTTTAGGATTTGATACATCACTGGTGGCTGATTATCCCAGTTTGGGAACCATTGTTCCTGGTAGATGAAGACATAACTGTATATGTTTTATAAAAAACCCCTTTATTATTGTTTTATATATATATCTATTATTACAGAATTATATACCTTATTTATTATCATTAGAGTTTTACAAGCTTTTTTTAAATTTAATGTAGTGATCCTGATTGTGAGGGCCATCGCTGTGAGAACAGTAACACGTATGATCATCAGCAGTATGATGGAGAGGAGAGCCAGGATGAAGATAGCTGTTCAGAGCATAGCTCCAGTACCTCAACTTCCACAAATCAGAAGGAAGGAAAATACTGTGACTGCTGTTACTGTGAGTTCTTCGGCCATGGAGGAGTAAGTTTTTGTATTTTAAATTGCTTTTATTTGCTTTTTTGTCACTTACTCTTCATCGGTTGCATGTGATTTATCAGACTGCATCTAAGGGAATGGCATTGGACCTCACTCAAGAAGTTGTAAAAGGAGTTAAAAAGTCATTTTCCTCTTTGACATGAAGAATTGAAATAAACCTTTCCAGTTCAAAGTATTTAAGAGCAATAAAAATTACTAAAAGATTTAGGAAGCAACTGACTTGCATAATAGATACTGTGTTTGACTGAAACTGCAGACAGGGGCATTGAGCCATTTAAATAACTTCACAAAATTCATTTGCTCCTCTGTAGTACTGTAGTTACAATTAATGTGATGAGGTTGGGTAAAAGTACACTTTATATAGGGTATTAGTTTAAATCTTTACGGCAATTTATGAGCTAGTCTGTTATCTGTAAAAATAGCAATCCTCAAAGTATTTACTTCATTATGGTTTTTAAAAAAGGAGAAAAAAGGGAGAAAAAACTGTAGATTCTTAGCTAAAATGTAACACATAAATTTTTTCTTAACTTCTAAATCTATGTATGACCTGTTTTAATAATCAGTTCACTGATACAGCTTGAGTTGCTGGCATTTTTCCTGTTTGAAGTAAAAGCTCAGTTTATTTGCCATGTATTTGATCAAGTACAGTTTCATCTTAATGCTTCAAGTGAATTAAAAGCTCGTGCCCTGTGGCTTAATGGGGCCAGGAGGCGATCCCATTTCTCCTTGCATGTTCCCACCGTGTCCATGCTTGATCTGTGTGATAGTTATCTGACTGCACAGTAAGTTATTCATTTTGCTGAAGTGGCGGAACCCGACAGAATTTTAAGTTAGTAGGCTTTCTTTTGCTGGTTTAGTGAGTTGAACTGGTGTAGCTGTGAACAGATGGGCACCAGATCTGGTACAGGAGCAGAGAGGGTAAGGCATCAGGAGGGGAGAAGCAATGAGGAGTCGAGAGGCAGGAGCAGCGGTTGGGAATATAGATAGGAAACATGATGCAAGGATTCCACTTGCTGAAGTGTTAAGTTATTGATGGGACTCTGGTGGAGGGTGTGCTGGCAGGCTCCAGTGCAGGACAAATCAGCCCTTCACAGGTACAGCCCAGAGGCCTTTGTAGTCCAACCTCTGAAACAGATTTCATAGAAAATAAAAACAGAGCAAATGTCTGCTCCTTCGAAATTTTCAAATACAGCATACCAATCACAAGAGAATATGGAAATATAAGTCACAGTATTTTTTTCCTGGTTTTAGGGTTTATTTCTTTGTCTTCTCACTCATGCCATCCTCCTCAAGATCAGCCATTCTTTCAGTTGGAAAATGTAGTTCAGGAGCCAGCACCAAGTCTGGCAGGTCTGTCGCCTGTTAAATACACTTTAGGTTCACATACAAACAATGAGTTTGATAGTCAGGTTTGGACCTCCTATGTTATTTGAAGGTCTCTAAAATTTCAAAATCTCAAAAGCATTAAGTCAGTGAAATTTTTCCATTTAGTCACTACATTTCTGTTTTGTGTCCTTCAGCCTCCAGCTGCACCAACCAGTAGAAATTATGCAGAGATGCGAGAAAAGCTTCGTTTACGTTTAACAAAAAGGAAAGAGGAACAGCCGAAGAAACCAGATCAGATCTCTGAAAGGGAAAGTGTTGTTGACCATCGAAAGGTGGAAGACTTGCTACAGTTTATAAACAGCTCTGAAACCAAACCAGTAAGCAGTTCTCGTGCAGCCAAGCGAGCCAGGCATAAGCAAAGAAAGGTAAGACATAAAAGTATGTTCATCCTAGACCTCACATTTTAAAATCTGTGCACTTTCCTTAAGTATGCCACTTGCATACTGATTTATCCTAATGCTGTAATTGTTTTCTATGTAGTTTGTGGTACACTGCCTGTTTGTTTTTACACAGCTGGCTTACCTGTTCTGGTGTTACCTGAGGAGTTATGTACTAGACTGGAGAGAATTCCTCAGAATGCCATTGTCATGTGTTTTGGTGCATTTCCCACACTTTTGGAATTTCCCACACTTCAGAAGGTTATTTCTGAGTATCAGAAATGTTAAAAAATTTGCTATTTTGTAGTACTTGTTACAAAAGCGGGTGAAGTTAGAAAGTCAGTGTTGCTGTATTGGGATAAAGGTTTTGATAAAGTATCTCTGTAAGAAGCAAGGAAACGTAGGTCAGTGCGTTTATGAGAGAGGAAGAGTTGTGATTTGGTGTTTTTAGAATAATTGCACTGAGGACCTTGCTGTCCTGATTGACAGAGGTTAAGTGCTGTGCCACGTGATAACATGAAGGGTTATCCCAGGCTGGAGTGGCAAGCTGCAGAGAGGGGGCAGGGAAGAAAAAATTACAGGTTGCTTTCAAATGAAAATTGGCAAAAAAGATTTCTAAAGAAACTCAAGTGTCTAACAGTGAAATTATATTTTGGAAACGGTATTTGCTGAAGAGAAGATAGAGGAAATACGAAAGAGGAGTAATAGAGGAAAGACCTTTTTTTTTTTAAGTTGGAAAAAGTAGGAAACCTTTTCTTACAGCAGTTCAAGTATCAGCCTTAAGTGTAAAGTTCAAGGCACAATGAGGTTGGTTGCTGAATGTTTTTGATTTCTGGTAAGCATGTTATGTGATCGCACTGTAAATATTTTCTTGTTTGTGGATTTTCTTCTGGCACTACTTCTGCATTCTTTAAATGCTTCCATGGTTTGGAAGACCTAATGTTCACAAGTTAAATTCTCTGTGTTCGTGTTATAGCGCTATTCAGCATGTTGAGGGTTTAGTGGATTATTTATAAATAAAATTGACTTTGTAAAATTTGCAATGCAAAATTCACTTTGCTTTTACAGTGTAGTTTGAGCACAAGACATGGAAAATTCTCATAGGGTTTTTTGAATGACTTCTGTAACTGTGAAAAAGTAATGCCGTACAGGCACCTCTAAATGTGAAAGAAAATAAATGGTCGTGATTGTTCTCACTGTATGACTTGGTTTCATTTTGCTGGTGATGCCAGATCAATGCTGCACAGCAAAGTTTTAGGCATTGGCAGTAATGGCTGGCAAAAATCCCTTGAGACTTTGTTTTGGTTAGTGAACTAATGGCTGACAATAGACAACTGCCATCCTTAGAATTTTTGACAACTTCTAATGTAACTATTATTTGCTTAGCATTTTGGTGCAGAATGTTTTTATTTATTGTTCTTCCTAACATTCCTGAACTCTGAAACAGAGCAACTCTGCTACCAAAGCAAGAGAACAGGTAAATGATACAACCTGATGCAAACCTGAGTTACCTTAGTAATACACGCAGTCTTTGAGAAAGAAGCTGAGTGTTTTGTGGAAATAGAAAACTTTGACAGTTTGTTAGGCTTAGCAGTAGTGAAGAAAAGATCAACAGTTGGTATTAACAACGGTCAAATGAGTTACAGAAACACAGAAAATGTAAATAAAGGATTATAATGTATTTAAAAGGGCAGCCTTTGTAAACTTATTTGCTTGCTCTGCAGACTTACAGATTAAGTATGTCCAGTCCTAGGATTTACAACGTTCATAAAGAAAGTAGTAATAATCCCTAAAAATCCTAATTTCCAAAATATTTGTCACTTTCAATAAACCTATTGTTACTTTGCAGCTTGAAGAAAAAGCTCGACTTGAAGCTGAAGCCAGAGAGAGGGAGCATCACCAGTTGCTTGAGGAGCAGAGGCGGCGTGAGGAAGAGGAAGAAGAGAGACTGAAACAGGAATTACAACGACTCCAAGAGCTTCAGCAACTGCGGGCTGTAAAGAAAAAGAAGAAAGAGAGAACAAGTAAGGACTGTCCAAAGGCAGACCTGCTCACTAGGAACTGCCAGGCAGTGAAGGAACCTGTCCCAAACTCACCCGAAGACATTCAGAATGGTACCCTTGAGCAATCAGAAAAGATAGAAACCTCAGCCAGTTCACTGTCAAGGCATGTGAATCACACAGAACAGAGGCCTGTTCTAGAGACGGGCTGTGAACTGTCCAATCCTGTAAACACTAGAGACTCGAAGCTGCTTTATCAGAAAGAGGGCAGTGTAAAGCAGCATGAGCCCCTCTCTTTTCTGCTTGATATTATGCATCAACATAAAGAAGGAAACAGCAAACAGAAGCTAAAACAGATGAACAAACAGTGTGCTGAACAAGTGAAAAAGCCTGTTGAATCCCCCAAAGCAGCTGAGATTCAGACTAAAACCAGAAACCAAATAGAATCCAAAGCAAAAGCAGTAGAGCTCCCAACACTTGCAGAACCTAAAAAAGATGAGAAGAAATTAAACAATAACAACAAAAAACAGTTGAACCATGTAAAGGAAGAGAAAGCACCTGTAACAAGTGAATCCCCCTCACCAAGTGAACAGCAGCAAAATAATAAGCTAATCCTTGCAGATTCTCCTCAACCAAAAGGCAAGAACAAGAAAAACAAGAAGAAAAAAGGGGACAAAGTCAACAGTTCCATTGGTAAGTGTGTAAAAAAGTTGAAGAACTTGGGTTATTTTCTCTTGTTACCATTTAATTCCAGAAGTCTGACATCATTATCTTCAGGCATTCCTGCCAATGTAAATTAGAGAAACTGAAAGACTGGTGTCAGGAAAACTCAAGTCATCAGAATAACAATTAAGAGATGGATAGCATTCTAGTAAAGAGGTGTAGAATAAACGAACAAGCATGTGCTGTAGGTTTTGTAGGGGTTTTTGTCAGTTGGGCTTTCCAGGAGACTGGCTTTTTTTTCTTGCTTAAATATATCGTTTAATTCAATAGTATGTTGAAATCCATTTTGAATTTCTTTAAAAGCAAGATTGTTTTTCATACAGCATTAAGAGTATAGTATGAAGTTGGTCTTTAGGCAAGGGAAATAAAGGGATTCTGCAGTCAAAGAATGGTCATTCATGCATAAATATGCATTTTTTTCAGTGGAAGTAATTCCTTTCTTATATTAATTAATTTAACAGGTCAGTAAATAAAATACAAAAACTAATTTGCTATTTTTTATTTGCCAGAATGAAAAATTGCAGTGGGATGTTAATTAGTTGATAAATTCGAGTGTGTTCTCCATATTAGCTGATTCTAGTAAACAGCATTTTTTTGTTTCTCAGATAGAAATAACAAAACCATAAAACTTTGAGTTAAGCAAGTTGCACTTGAATAATTTTATTTCCAACTTATTTTTTTGTTTGCCTGAACACATCCAACAGCTAACATGAGAGCTGAGAAGTGCACGCAGTTCTGGCCCGTTGGCTTTGTCAGCACAATAGTCAAACCGCTGTTTTGGGCACCTCTTTATTCCTGCACATCCTTGGTCCCTACTGGGACTACCAGCTGGGATGGCAGTTTTGTGGTATGGACACCTGTCTGCCCGGAGCACCTGGTCATTCCCCTGGGATCACCTGGTAGCTGAGTGATAATGTTACATAAATTCAATGTACACCAGTTCCTGCTGCCATTCTGACTGGTAAGCACAGCAGGATAGGAGACATTCATGCCTTGGCAGTCTCTGCCAGTGTTTCAGAATACTTACATTTGTTAAGCTTTGTTACAAAAATGTAAACCTAATTCCTGGTTGTTGGAAGTGCTAGGGGTTTTTTTTAGTGATTTCATGGTTGGGTTGGGTGAGCCCACTATCTTTGTTTTTAAATCTGTTGCCTGATGTTTCCATGCTATGTCAATCAAGCAACAATACAGTATGGAACCATTTTCTCTGATATCTTAGTTCTTGTGCATACTCTGTTGTGGTGTGTTTGGGTTTTGGCTCTTTTAATTTATCAAGAAGAGTGTACCCCAGTGATTGGAGCAAGACAGAATTCCAGAACTGGGAGCAGAAAAAGAAGACTGGAGACATTTGAAGGAGAAAATATGGAAGAGAGAGGTGGTGGAGGGTGTTCACTGTAGGAGAATGCAGGTACCTTCCTGCATCTTGTCCTCATCCCTGCCCCCACCGTTTTTTTATCCTGCTTAAATCAAGTATACTTAAAATTTTCAAAAGTTAATGTTTAAATGTGAAAAAATACAGGGACATGTTTCTGAATTTATCAAGAAAAAATTGTGCTGTTCTCTATAGAGTTGGGACTGGATTTTTACTTTAAGTAATTCTGACTTGAGAGCTACAAGAAAGACACTGTAATACATGTTTTTTTATGTAGTTATACTTTTTTTAAGATATAGGGTTGATGTACCAAATTAGCAAAGACACAAAAATCGAACTGAGGAAAAAAAAGTCTAATAGAACTAGAGTAATTGAGAGAACATGAAAAGAGGGAAACAAAGCTAGGGGGTTTTAACTAAGTTTTAAAATGAAGTGTTAAAGCAGTGAATAATACTGCTTTTAGTGAGATCTCTGTTTCTTACAAGAATTTCTTCTAGCAGAGTATTTAAACTCCTTGTTATAAAGAGGCTGAAGAACGCCAGGAGTGTTTGTAGGGCTTTCTGCTTCTTTGGAAGTAAGTTGAATGGCAAATACATGGAAATTTTAAACTACCATGAATGTCTTTACCATGAGTTGTCTATTCTCATAATCTCAAGGATTCTGGAGTCCAGGTGTCTATTTGTTGGTTTTGATTACTTTCTTTGTCTCATCCGTTTTTTGGAATGTATTGTAAAACTGCTTCAGAAATGAGAGTGGAGTGTATATGTAGTGTGAAGGAAACTTCAAGAGGAATATGTTCAAATTGGTTTCTACAAAAATGTGTGCTTTCTGATGCATTTCTTTTTAAAATACAAAAGAGAATCATATGATGAGATAGTACAATATACCAAGAGGCTCTACAGTGACTTCTTTGCTATAGCTTAGGCCATACAATTCAAGTCATACATTAATGTGTTAAATATTTGGGTGGGTTTTTTTTTTAATAAAGTCTTATGGTTGCTAGCATGACTTAAACTTCTGCAGACACAGCCTGATCATCATGTCCCAGAGAGTGTACAGCAGCTCTACAACCCAGAAGTTTCAAAATATTTTTCTTTATAAATACTGTTTTAAAACTGTTTCAAGAGCTACCTTTTTAGTAGTAAGACCAAAAAATTTCAGGCATTCAACAGCTATCTGATTAATCAAGCCCTCTGTATAATTTGGCTACTCTTATGTATATTTCAGGTTTATGGTATCTTTTGCAGCCCATGCAATCAGTAAGTTTACTGTTGATTCATCTCTTCCTTTTTACCGGTGCAACTCCTTCAAGTCTGGGCAGAGATACTAGTAAAGGGTTTTTATAAAGTGTCTTTTTAATTATAAGTGTATATTAATTCAGCATAAATATGAATAATGAATAGTCTACAAGGTTCAGTTAGTTCTCCAAAGGCATCTTTAATGCAGCTTCTTCCTCTCTCCTTCCCCCTTCCCCTTGGAATCTAACACAGTGTCATCATTTTTCCTTTGTAGATGATGTGTTTCTACCCAAAGACATTGATCTAGACAGCGTGGAAATGGATGAAACAGAACGAGAAGTGGAGTATTTTAAAAGGTAAAGTGCCGTAATCCCCATACATAAAGCTGTTGTTGCTTCTTTCCGTATGTCATGGTTGTAAAACAAGCAAAAACAGCACCACACCAACCCACAAGTTAATAACTGACTCCTGGCAGAAAAGCCTGTGTTTTAACATAGCAAATCCTGTTACAGCTGACATTCTGAACACTGTAACAATCACCAAAGCTGTGATCGGTGGGCACAACTCATGGCTGAATAGCACAAATTCAGAAGTGAGAACCAGAATTATCTGTGTGTCCCTCAGGTTCTCATCAAGGCCTTCAGAATACTCTCAATTACCGTTATTTATAAGCAAAGTTTGTGTGAATATTTCTTCTGTTATCCACACAGGCCAAATACTGATTAGTGTTTAAAAAAAAAAAAAGCTATCAGGTATAAGTTTACAGACGGACAGATACTTCAGAAAGGTTTGTTCATTTTGTTTTCTTCCTTTTTTACAGAAACTGTTAATTGGGAATTTTATGTTGTACCTGAAGTAGAGGAGTATAACTGTGGGATAGTAGCTTAATGCCAGTCTTTAAGAGGAGATGCTTAACCTAGAATCATAGGATGGATTGGATTAGAAGGAATGTTAAAGACCATCTCGTCCCAACCCCCCTGCCATGGGCAGGGATGCCCTTCACTAGAACAAGTTGCTCAAAGCCCCATCCAACCTGACCTAGTACAGCAACAGTAAAAGAATAATATAAACCTGTGCTTGTGAAAGTTTTTTCTTCTGTACATTTTGGTTGATTTTGGGATTTGTGCATCATACTGAGAGTTGGACTCGATGATTCTTGCGGGTGCCTTCCAACTCAGAATATTCTGTGATATTACTTACCTCTAAATTCCTCAAATATGAGGAGACGGGTTGTGTTCAAACAGTGTAGCACACGTTCTTCCATACTACTGAAATCTGTTCAAATTTGTTCTTCAGTGGTGTCTGGTTGTGCTAATGCCCCATGAATACATACATCCTAGTGAGCCTTTCATTATGGTAGCCAAATCTGAAATGTTACAAATGGCTCCGTTTCCAGCAATTAAATAATTTAGGACTCAGCAGTAGTGTTTCACAAAGCAACACAAGCCATTTTTTTCAAGAAAGGGCTTTCAGTAAGGATTTATTTTCTAAATTTATGTATTTTTCATAGCCTACTGCCTGGGATGTAATGTTTTTCTGGGTCTTGCAAAGAACTGAGTACAACTGCTGCTTATTATTGCTACAAAATGCATATATCTGATTATTTATGGAGTTACAATGTGCAAGATGATGAAATTCACACAGGTACATGGTGTCTAGTCTCAAAAAATATTTTTCTGAGTGGTGACAATTAAAGGATTTTTTTTTTAAATCAAAATGTAGGTTTTACAGGTGAAATGTGGCATGTGTTAGATACTGCTAATGTTGCTGTAGCATAAGCCTTTATTATGGAATAGTCTTAGCTTCCTTCAAATTCACAGTATCTGCAGTAAATAGAAAAGTTATGTTCATCAGTTATTTACTCTCAATAGGATGAATGAAACAGTGTCTTACATTTGTAGAGGTGCAGTTGAATTCTGGAGATGAACTTGAAAAATGTGATTCCAAATTAAGAGTTAGCATTTTATTAAAGCATGCTGTTTTGTAATCCATTCAGTAATTGGCAGAATCTACTCCTTTGCTTCATCTGTTAGGAAGTGTTTGTAACTGTCTAGTTTTTTTTTATGTATGCCTGTTTAGAAAAGGTGTCTGAAAAACCCTGATAGGTGCTGTTTTAGGGGAGAAAAACAGGTACTTAATGCCATTAAGGCACCTTTAATGCTTAGATTCTCTACCATTTGATAATTCCCAGCATAATACTTGGAAGGCTAGTAGCATGGCTTGTTTTAGTAACCCTCCATGGCAGTAAGCTGAATTAATTATTATTAATTCAGGCCTACTGAATTAATATTTTTTACTCATACTTCATTCATCGTCTTTTCTACCTGCTTTGTAGTGGTATAATAGATGGATACTTTAATTATACCCTGACATCATGATTAATATTGCATGCTGCTTCTAACTTTAGCACAGAAAGAACAAAGTAAGTCTGATTGTAACCTTCCACTGTACCTGTTTTATTGTGCTCCTTCTGTCTGCCCCTCTTTTTTGGTTTTCAGTTGTTACAGAAGCAGTGTAACCTTCCAGAGTGAGGTTTGCACTGCTTTGATGCAGTCATGGCAGCCTTTTACCTGGACAAGCTGCATCTTGCCTCGATAAAGTTCTTCAGCACAGATTAACAGTCCCTGAAAAGCCTGCATGTGGCAGCCTTTTCCACAGTTTTTCCATAAATTGTGGTCAGTGAAAGCAAATAAGAGGATTTTTGTTCTAGAGGTGTTTCTTCCAGGCACATGGGCCACTTATCTGCTGTATTATAGAGACCTCCTTTCCCTAGGTCTTTGTCTCCAATGCAACTTTGCTGTATTAAGAAGAGAAACAGCAGCAATGTCCCATGCCATTTGTGATGCTGCTTTACACACCATCTACCACTCATTCTTACCCTTTCAGGACTTTCGGTGAATACAACAATGCCATTTCTGTTTCTAGTTAACATTCAGCTAGCTTCTATGCTGCTGAATGTGCAGCATTCTTTGCTGCCTCCTTCACTTAGTCCTGATAATGCAGTGGTGTTAAAAGTAACTGCTTTATGATGTATTTGAGTGATAGACAAGTGATTTTTTTTTTTTTAATGTATGGTTTTGTTAAGAGGTTT
The DNA here is from genome assembly GCA_013397915.1 of Daphoenositta chrysoptera. NCBI lineage: Eukaryota > Metazoa > Chordata > Aves > Passeriformes > Daphoenositta > Daphoenositta chrysoptera. The sequence goes on along the minus strand of VZRO01008028.1, from coordinate 56,214 downwards.
TGTCTTTCTGAATGAGAGCTACTTTCCAAAAGAGGGATAACACATGTGGTTTGATTTTAAGTACATTGGTTTCACTTTATTGCTCTTTTTCTTTTCAGATTCTGCTTGGATTCTGCCAGACAGACAAGGCAGAGACTTTCCATCAACTGGTCCAATTTTAGCTTAAAAAAAACCACCTTTGCTGCACATTGAAATGACACAATATGGGGAGGGAACCCTGCAGGAATCAATGAATGACAACTCCACTTACCTGTCCTGCTGTGCTGAGAGCTTATCTGGTCTTGAGCCAGTGCTGCCTTGCCTTGTCCCCAGTGCTGTGTGGATCTGCACTGAACCCTTCGGCCTGATAATTCTTGCAGACTGAAAAATTGCCACTTTCTACCTGAATTTGTTAGCTTGTGTGCTTGTAGTCTGTGAGTGAGACTTACTTGATTGTAGCTGTATGCCGTTGGAGTTGGAACAATAGCTCTTTTCCATCTCCTTCTGAATGCCTTGGCCTCAGAGACTTTAAATTGCTTAGGCTTGGGTGGAGGCCAAAATACTAGGTTGCATCATCTGCAGTGGCTCCTGTCACTTCTGCATCTAGCTATGTTTTGTCATTCTGACTCCTGACAAAGGAATGGACCTAGTCAGTTGTGCTTTCATCTGCTCCAGAATTCTCCTGACATGACTTCATGAAAAAGAGGCTCTTATGGGACAAGTATTCCCTCAGTTCTTTCACAATCTACTGTTTAAGAGTGTACAAGTTACGCTATTTGTGTTTTGATTTTTTTCTTCCTGACTTGTAGCCAGCTTGTGTAAGAATACTTGCAGAATGAGAAAATTTAAAAAAGAACAGTACTCACACTATCAAATCTGTTATAGAGTGTATAATTGTATTAACACTGAAGCCTAACTGGCTACTTTTTTAACATATTGTTAAGTAATATTAAAATCATGTCTTTCTTTTTGAAAGATGGAATACATTAGTATGGCAGATGACTTGTGTCTTGCTTTTTTCTGCTTGGGTGGGGAAAGAGAAGAAAGAAACATACAAAAAGCTTTTGTAAACTGAATTTCAGCTTGTGTCAAAATTGGTCAGTGAATCCTTATCAACTTTAATATATTCTCTGTTTGCCAACTTACATGATAGGAAAAACTGTCTGCTAGAGCAAGAAAGACTTCTTCTGAATGCTGGAACTAAGTTTCTGTGAATTACTGTAATGTTTCTATTTCAGTGTATAATTGTGAGAAACAAGGTAATACAAAAATTTCCAGTTTAATGTCAGTGCAGAAGTGAAGTAGGTAGGTTCAATGCTACTGTCAGGTGAATGGTTAACAATATAGTAATGGTTTACAGTTCCATAACAGTTCCATAGTGTGCCCAGTGAGAGAGAAGTTGGGTGATTTAGGAGTTTGAGCTGTGTAAAGGTAGCACACTTGTAGACGTTTTCTGATACTCTGTTCAGAATAGAGATGACAGAAGCTTTTTTACTTCTAGATGACCATACCCAAAGTGTAAGGCAGGCTTCTTTTTTTTTTTAAGAAAACAGGTCTTCCACTCAGCACATATTTAAAAGTACAATACAGCTTCAAAGCCCATTAATGTCCTTTCCCAGAACTGTTCCACAGTTTCCTTTCTTCTACTTGTTAGCATATATTTTTCTGTGATGCACTACCTGGGTTTGGGACTGAATTGCAAAACACAGTGTAATTACACTCAGCTTTGGACTTGGGAAGGTTTAACAAGTGATTGCTTTCATGTCCCTTGTGAAGCATGGATGTAGTAGGATAGGGTTGGCTGCAGACCACTGAAATACCTACAACTTCACATCCTTCTTTTTTGTTCTGGAGCTCCTATCCCAGTGTGTGCTCCTGGTACAGAATACAGTTGCTCAGCTTATACCCAGCCATTGTAGGTAAATGAACCTTTAGTCTCCTCTTGCAGAGGAGATTTTGAGAACAATACCTGTTTTCAAAATATAGTTCAGGGACATAAAAGGGATATCTTCTATTATTCTTGTTCAGATTAAAGTTGAGGAAGGGATTAATATCTTAGACTCATCTTTTTTGTCAATGCAGTGTTTGTCAATGGATTTGTTAGTTTGTGCTGGAGGAATACCAGCTCAGACCTAAAAGGTAATATCCATGCCACTCAGCACCAGCTGTCCCAGCAAAACTGCAAAACTATGTGCTCTTGAAAACACCTGCATCAGTTAGTGGAAAAGAATGAACTTTGTTCCTTGAGATCAGGGAGGCTTGCATCTGTTGCAGCTTGAGTTAGATCTGAGTTTTTTATATATATATAACGTTACTGGAGAGACTCCTTGTGTGGAACAGTGGCTGGGGAAGAAATTCCTGTTAAAACAGTGGAACCTGGATGCCTGTGTGAAACCCAGCTTCTCAGATTTTTCAGTTCTAAACCATAACACAAGGTGGCAGTGCATGTCATCACTATGTCAAGGATCTCAACAAATTGAGACCAGGGTTGGGAAATCTGTTTGATGTCACATGGGTGAATATTGATGCAGATCACACCTTCTCAAGCTGGAATGCTTTGAAAGTACCGAGATTTTTAATGGTGCTAAAAAACTCATAGCATTTGTTTTCACTAGGAATTGGGTAAGAAAGTTGGCTTTATTCTCTACTAACAAAGCAGCTTATAGAGTGATACATGAATACGACTGCTTTTTATTTTGAAATCCTGGGTGAAGACAACAGAAGTAGTACTTTTTGCATTTGAGGAATGTTTGTATGTATTTGTAGTATCATTCAAAGCTGTTTGCGATGTGCTCCATTGTGCTCTATTGGTACAAGAAATGTGCTCCCACACTCTAAACAGAAAGAACCAAGAATGAGTCTCCATAGATCTGCTGTTATGCACCTTGACAAGAAGTTAAAGGGAAATCATACTTTTTTACAATAATTTCATTATTAAGTGAAGATATGCATGGTTTAGTCTGGGAGATTTGAAGGGAGATTGTAGCCAGGTGGGGGTTGGTCTCTTCTGCCAGGTGACCAGTGACATGATAAGAGGTAATGGCCTCAAGTTGCACCAGGGGAGGTTTAGGTTCGAGGCTAGGAAAAATACATTCACTGAAAGGGTGGTCAGGCATTGGAACAGGCTGTGAAGGAGATGGTGGCATTACCATCCCTGGAAGTGTTCAAAAAATGTGTGGATGTGGCACTGGGGAACATGGTTTAGTGGTAACCTGGCAGTGACTGGATCAAGGTTGGACTTGATGATCTCTAAGGTATTTTCCAACCTAAATGATTCCATGAGACTATGAAAAAGTACTGGCTTCCATTCTACCACTTTGTGGCCTTGGGCAAATGAGTTAGTTACTGTTACTCCATTCATTAAATGGTTTTATTAAGGATTTGCTGAATTATGAGCTTGTTTCTTAATGCCTAATTTAAGTAAGTAGCTATGTGAAGTCTGCTGAGGTACAACTTACTGGAAGCACAAATGTTCCTTCCAAAATGTATTTGTGTAGTTCAGATAAAATACATTTCAAGCTGACTTTGAGTGGAGGAGACCTCTGTAAATAATACATCATGACTGAGTAAGAGTTCTCCTGAGAATTCTATCCTGAGAAATAATTCCAGCTTTGAGAGTGCCCTGCTTTGATAGCTGTAGTGTAGCTTATGCCCCTCTTCCTTACTGACTTTAAACTGTATGAAAGATGGATATCTAAGTTCTGGAGGTGGCTGGTGACATATCTATTTTATGCCTGTCTGATGATACCAGTGCTGCTGCTGAATCTGAGGGTGTGGTGCTGTCAGGCATTTCCTTCATGGAAGAGGGTGTAACTGCACAAAATGTGTGTATCTTGAACAGTGTTGATTTTGGATGCTCTAAGACAACTCTTAAAACAGCGATGTCTTATTTCTGCTTGGCATTCACTACTGCTGCTTCCTGAGGAAATGTAACTGAGAGTTCAAAAATATTCAGCATGTCTTTTTGGTGTGGCATCATTGGTACCTAAAACTGTGTAGCTGAGGTTCAGCATGCTGGCAACACAGATCTCACCTGTAGCTGAGGTTCAGCATGCTGGCAACACAGATCTCACCATAGACTGAGAAGAAGATTCATGTGTTAAAAATTAATTCATACAGTGATTGTTGAGTGTGTAGGCGTTTGTTGTGCTCACTGCTGTTCAAAAAAGTTTTGAAAATTGACTTCTGTTTCAGAGAAAGATTAGTTTGCCTTCACTTCATTATGGATTCTGTTGTATCATAATGGAGAAATTTAATGGTTACTGAGGTAAATGTTTACACTAATATTCACCATTTCAGCTATCTCCCAGTACAAATGAAGGTGTGCAGTCTGCAATTGCAGAAGCTATTCTAAAAAAAAAAAAATCTCCGCTTGCTCTGTTGTAACATACATCTGAGCAAGATTAGGTGTGTAGTATCTTTGTTGTCTTTGGCTCTTCCTATTTAACCTCCAGGAAATAAGAAGACTCAAACCTTTGATGGGGAAATTCTCTGAAATGAAGTCACAGAAGTATTGAGTTGAGATTCTTCTTTCTTCTTCCTGCTCACCAGAAAAGACTTCTAAGAAGAATTCCAGTTTTCCAGATTTTAAGTGCCTTCCTAATGGCCAACAACGTGTCTGCTGGCTGTTACCGTGTTTGTCATTTACTGAAAATGTGAAGCTTAAAAATACTGTATTTTTTAGTGCTGCTACAAGCACCTGATGTAAGTGAACTGTCATTGAAAGGGAGATGTTTTTCTCTTCTGTTTTCCCCACTAAACGCAGAAGTAGCAATGCCAACCCTTTTTTTTTGGGGGGGGGCCTCATTTCTGTTCTTCACAGGTCTGTGTATTTGCTTTCAGCTTTGCTGCTGCTTTTAGGAGAGCTGGGCCTCTCCTAGCTCAGTGCTCAAAGATGTGAAAGAAACTTATTGATGCACTCTGGATCTACATACACTGTTCAAAAACATGCCAGGTAAACCTATGTTTTCCTGTAACTACTTCTGAGTTTTTTACCGGTTTGCTTATAGAGATAAGTATAAATGGGATTTTAAAATGGATGGTGTCCAGTTTCTGTCTCTGTGAAAACCCAGATGAGTTGTATTGATTGTGTCTTCTCTGATAGGTTCTTCTCAAATATTTATTTAAAACCTACTAGTTTGACTGTCTCGTTTTAGAATGGCTTGAAGTGGGGTCTCACCTGAATCACAGGTCCATAGCCTTTAACATTGCTCTTTCACAAGAAATAAGCAGTCTTTTTTTGTGTTGTTAATGGCTCCTTAGGCAGCACTGCCAGGAGAAGAGAGGGTGTGTAGTCTGGATGTTTCTTTAACCTAATTTTTCTTTTCAGTATGTCTGTGTTGCAGAAGTACAGCAGTCCACAGATCTGCATAGATGCAATGTGTCAATCTACTGGACACTTCTTTTCTAGAAATTGCCCAAAGTCAAACCCTCTGCCAGTGAGGAGCATTCGGGAATCTCATATCAGCTCTTAACTTCCCTTACTTTGACGATTTTTTTTCTGGAAGCTGGAAAGAAAAGTAAAACTAAGATCTCAGACAGTGCTGTGATACCCATAAGCTGACAATTTCATATTCATTGACTGGCAAGGAACACATGACAAGGTAATGTTTTTGCTGTAAATAATACTTACATCCAGCTTGGTGTCAATGAAGAGAGGAGGCAGTGGGCAGGTGCAGTATCTGTGAAGAAAGAGACACGTATTAAATGGAAGAAGAAACAAAATTCTACACTGATGTACTCACAAATGATTGTCACTGATGCTGCATAAACTAGCATGCATTCCACACCAAGTATGTCACTCAACCAGCTTACACAAGTTGGATTTTTTGAGGGAAAGATGTCTGGACTTGTCCCATTCTGGTTTCCCTTAATCAGCCTGTTCACTCAAATCAAGTTGCTACAATGGCTTGTGCTGGTTTAGGAGGAGCGGGGGAGTTGCAGGCAAGCAACATGATGATGTACAAGGTTGTTTTGCTTGTGACTGAAATACAAAATTTGAATCCAGGGGTTTGGAGTAGAAAAGCTCCAAATGCCAAACTCATCAGACCAGATGAGTGTATTGCTGTCTGTTGTTGCTTCAAAAGACTTCATTCTTCAATCCACTCATCTGTGTCAGCTCATGGGAGAGTGGTTCAGCTGGAAATGTATAAACAGCAAAGCCCTCTTTTTCCAAGAGGGAAAAAACAGAGGAATCAAGTCACTTGAAGTCAGGTATATGACCATGTGCACCTTGTCTTGTACAGTCTGTTTTCAAGACCTGATACAAGTTTTTGTCCAACTATTCCTTGACCACTAAATAAATTCCACAGTATTACTAAAGGCAGTTAAATTGAGGTTTTCATGGTTTTCTGAATGGTTTGTTTTGTATTAAGTTGAGGGCAAATTAGATGTAACTGGCTTGCAAGAGAGGTCCTCTTGGGACAGTCTTAACAGAGTAACAGGGAAAGCCAAGTTTTAAGTAACATTACATCAAGCCTCTTCACATATGTATGTTGTTTGTATCAAACAACAGTGAAATTTCAAGGCTGGAAGCAGAGCCATAGTTGTGTAGACTTGCTGACTGAAAGATGTGATGGCTAGAAGTATTTGAAAGTGGGAGGGGAAGAGTGCCCTTATACCCTAGTACCTAATGTGACAAGAGTACTGTCACCTTTATACTTTAATGCAAGGTCACTTCTGAGATTTCTTAATTGGGTGTGCTCTTACTTTCTGTAACAGTCTGCAGATAAAGTCCTTGTCTTCTAGTTAGCAAGTACAAAAACTTTTCCATTTGAAGAGAGAAATGAAAATGCAGTTTGCTGGCATTTATCATATATGGGCCTTCTACCATTTCCTTTCTCTGTCATCAATCTGTCTTAAAAGCTTTAAAAGGTGATGTCTCTTTCCTTCTTAGAGTCTGAGTTCATGTTTGAAAAGTCAATTTGAAGAATTAATGAACCTTTCCAGTAGTGTAGTTGTGGTGCATGTCACTTGCCCAAGCCATTTTGTGGTCTAAAGTGAAATTCTTTCTTATATTCATTCTCCCCAGCTGCCTTGTGAGCCTTTTTGTCATTTATGTTGATCGTCCTTGCATATTTCCCCAGGTGGGGAAGCTTTCTGAAGGCAGTCTTGCAGAAAATCCTGTCCTTTTTGTATTATGAGTTATGCTTCTTGAGTCAAAAGGCATGAAATTGTGTATTGACTAGGGGCAGGGAGGGTATTAAAATACTAATAGTAATAAAAAATTCTGAGACTGCCTGCAGTATTCAAGTGTAATTCTGGGAGGAGCTGGCTTAGTAAACTGAGTGGGTAAGAATAGAATTCTGAGGTAAAAGGCTTAAGTCTGTTATGTGATACTCCTTATTCTTACTTAGAGCTTTTGTTTAACATGAAGCAAAGTAATTCATGGAACAGCCTGTTGGAGAAGGTTCTAAGTACATCACTCCTTCTCCATACTGTCTTTTGCTGGTTTTTTTTAAGTGGTACAGAAGCATAACAGGTAGTTGAGAACTGGTGAAAGAGTTGTGTAAATACGTGTGTAAAATCATAGGAGGTTTCAGATGTTTATTAAATTTGCTGCAGAGCTACAGCTGGGGATGTAATGCTAGATAGGGAGGTGAGTAAGTGGAAATTCAAGAGTTAAGCAGGTCAGTCATCTTGCCACATCAGGACTGTTAATCTCTTCCAAGATATTTCTTAATTTCAGTTCACTCAGAGACCACCAATTGTGATCATTACTGTAACCACTCTTCTGAAATCCATTTTTAGCTCATCTTAACAATTGGTCAATCCAGACTGGTCACAGCTGAGTTACTGGAGAGAGTTGGCTTGTTCTTATGTGGTTTGGACTCTGTGTCTTGTTTTTGTCACTATTAACTAGTATAGCCTGATTTTTTTTCTCCCTTTCCTCGTGCAGATGCCTTTTTGGACACTAATCTACACTTGTGCAACAGGAGTGTCATCACTACATGCCTTGGAACATCTTAGGCGTAGGAGTCAGGGGCTTGAAAGGATTAGGCACTGGCAGTGCCTTGGACTAGGACATGCTAATCTGTATGATGCATGCAAATAGAATAAACATGGAAGAGAAGTCCTAAAATGTTGAAGTCATTTCCATACAAAGGTATGTTTGTCTTTAGGCTGGAATCCTTTAAATGATGTGGTGTAGGAAGAGAGAAGGTCTAGCATGACCTGCTGCCAGTTCCCTTTCCTCATACCAGCAACATATCAGATTGACATGGTCTGATGATGTGGGTGAAGCATTTATTAAAACCAGTTGGAACCCAAATACAGTTGCAGACCACGGTCTCCAGGCTGGCTGGCTCACTTTGTTTATTGCAGTTTCCTTAAAAAACAGTAAACCCAGCACCTCTTACGTATTTTGACTGGGAGATTATCATCTCTACTTTGGATTTGGTTTTGATATCAGTTGACACTTCATAATGTTTAGCTGTTGACAACTTAAGCAATCTTGAATGTTGCTGTAATACAGAATCACCCAAACAAAAGTCACCCAATAAGGAAACAGTGCCGCTGGTTGAGAAATTGTGGAAGTGATAGTGTTTTGAAATGACTGTGAGGGGAAAAAAAACACCACCACAAAACCTAATTCTTTTGGGGTATAGCCTGGAATGCATTCTGTGTGTTAGATTGCAGCAGATAATACAGCATAAGTATGGAAAACAAGTATATTACTTCAGTTACATTTGTAAATATTGATGCCCTGTTTTCATGTGTCTAAAATAGTTTTGGTCTTAAAGGTAACATTGTTTTAACTGCATAAGGCTTAAACGTTACGTAGAGATGACCTACTTCCTCTTTAATTTTTTTTTGGTTGTGTTGTGGTAGTGTTTCATAGGCCTAAACTTTGTAAGATGTGCCATTTCATGGCCACGCTGAGCAAGTGTTGTGCTCTGCACAACTTCAGATGTTGTATCTTGTATGAAAACTGAAATTAGGTAGCTGAGAGTAAATGGAGAAGGAAAAAACCAGCTATTTTGAAGTAGCTTAAAAAAAATTTTGTTTTCTTCATCATAAGGTTTTTAGCAATTCCTGTTTGCATTTTACTTGTTTTGTTAAGCACGTAGAAAAGATTGTTGTAAATTTTTATACAAGGTTTTGTGTCTTTGACTCTTTGGAAATGTGTTACTTACTTTTGGTGAAGGACTCTAATTTAATTACTTTCTTAAATGGTTTTTGCCCTAACCAGTTGACAGTATTTCTGGTTTATTGTGTTCCTTGCACTCCAGTAGCTCATCACTGCACTGAGAATTTGTCTTTCCTAGGAAGGTTATTGATGAGGATCTGAACTTTGGTAAAGATATCTCCAGGCTGACACGGGTGTCCCACATTGATGTACAACTGTAATAGTTGAGGCAGGAAAGACGTGGTGCAGCTACAGTTTGACTCCATTTTACAGAAGAAGCATCAGCACAGAGATGAAACAGCTTTGCCTCAGAGCTTCCTCAGGTCAGTGCACCTCTGAAACAGAGCTGGAAACTGAACACTGACATTCAGATACCTAAGTCTTATGGCTGAATTACAAGCCTGTCTTATGTCATGAGGATTTAGAAAAGAACTGTCACTGGATAAAAGAGAGGAGAAGTACTGTGAAGCATTATACTCTTGCTTTGTGGTGATTTTTGCACTATATGTCCTCTTCCTCATCTGTTTATTCTCACCACTTCCCAGATCATCACATTGATCCTTCTTGCTTCTACAGACCTTGTGGCTGATGTTCCCTGTAAATACCTGAGGAGTGATTGGGTTATGTAAGCAGTAATGTTCCCCTCAGGCTTCTTGACAGCAGAACTTCAGAGTTAATATTATGGGGCTTCACTTGTTCAGTTAAAGTGTTATTTGATGCATGCTTGAAGTGCCAGCATCGTGCAGTAGCATTTCTTCCCATGTGTGAACAGTGGCATCACTGAAAAGTGACCCAGTACCCTGTGCTGTAGTCAGACCATGTTGTGAGTAACCTCCATGGGGTCAGAGCAAAGTAGAACTCATTGTTCTCTAAACAACACTGGATGAGAGAAAGAGGAGGAGTCTGGTGTTTCTGTCTTACCTCATTTATTCCTGCCACAATAACAGCATGTCCTCTGCTGGAGGAGGCAGTCACTGGGATGGATAGGAGCTGTGGATTTCCTGGTCTGTAATAGTCTCTTTTGGTAAATTCTCATAAATCAAGAAGTGTGTACCTCACACTCTGTGGCCAGATTGCAATCCAAACCCTTAGTGCTCAGTTTTCTATGGATTGATCTCGCCTCTTGCTCCAGGCTTAGGTAAAGAAATCTTTTGTTTTACCATATCAGGTTAATCTGGTTGCTGTTTTCCATCATACATGACCACATTTCTTGGTGGGAGTAAGAACTGTGAAGTGACCCTAAAACTGAGTATCACTTTTGTACTTCTAAAATGCAGCAGTTATTACTAAATACTTCTTTTATACCCATATACCCATTTTATACCCATATACCCATTCTTTTATACCCCATATACACGTGAAGGGTGTTTGGGCTTTAGATCATGGAACAGGCCAATGGGGGGAATTTTCATCTGAAAGGTGCTGTTTAGAAGTTTAGCAGAAACATGTAATAAGTGAGGTGGTAGGAACATTAAATGCTAATTATTGGCGTAGGTTGCATTTTGAGGTCAGTATTGCATGGACTGGCTATCTGGTGCAGTATCACCATCCAATGTATGAGGAAGTGAATCATCATTACACGTTTAATGCTTAAGAAACTCTAAATGTGAAAGACCTCGGGTAGTTCAGCTATGGTATAAATGTGTTCTGCAGCAGTGATTATGGACTGTGTAGAATTGCAATGGTTTCTACCCACTAGAAATGAATTTCCAGGAAAGCACATGACTTACTCGGTTCACTTTACTGTTGCTAATAGAAAGAAACAGAGAGCTTTCATCAGCAACAGCAAGTTTTGCATTGAGTGAGGATCTTTGTCTCATAGCAGATGTATTTATTTGCATGGGAGCGAGCTAATTTCCAATGATCAGCTCAGAATGGGTTCAGGTAATTCAGCTACTACATGCCATTTCCTGCTGAGAACTGTAGAGGGAGGTTAAATGATCTGCTGTGCAAATACAGAGGAAGGACAGCAGATGTATGTGGAGAGCTTGGCCGAGTATGTTTAACCATCTTGGTCTGGTGGGATAACTTCTGATAGAATGAAAAGTTGCCTCTTAAAGCTGTTTAATGAGAATTCACTGTGAAATTTGACATTGTCTGGAAAAAAAAAAAACCAGCTTTCCCATGTCTTGGTCTTCAGGTGAGAAAATAATCTTCCTTATCACCAACAAGACAGGATATTGGATACTAGATTTTTGTAAGGAGTGTGTGGTACTTCTGTATCACTTCAGAGTTGCCATTGTCTATGCAGAAGATTATCAGTCATATCAGTTGCTGTTTTTCAGCTAAAGTGGACTTGGCCAGGATTGTATAAGGGGTAACTATTTTTAGTGTTGATGAGACCCAAAGTTTACCCTGAAAGGTTAAAATGCCTTTTCAGGGTAATGTTCACCTAGGTGCAATTCGGTTTTCCTTTTTCTGTGTAACCAAGGCAGAAGCTTGGTTATATTGAAAGCCCAGCTTTCAAAACATACTACATCTGAATTTCACTGGTTGGGAACAAAAATAATTTGTGTGGTTCTTGTTCTTTTGGAGTGTGGAAATTATGGCCTGCTTTTCCTCTAGGATGAGTCACTGAAACACCCCTGCTCCCTTTTATGGTGGCATTCTGGCAGTCCCTTGTTGGAGAAGCCACCCAGGAAAGGAAATGCTCTGCCTATAAGTGAGAGTGGTGTGGCCAGTACAGAAGTTTGTGCTTTGTGGCCAAGGGGACTTCCTGTTTTGTGTTCACTGTAATCTTCCACTGCTGTTTTCCATTGCCAACACTAGATGTTTAGGGATCAGCATCAGGAATATCTTAAACATTATCCAAATTTTAAGTAATTTCCAGTTCTTTGTCCCTGGTATGCCATATGTGGTGTTTCAGTGGACGTACCTCAAAAGACAAATGAGGTTTTTGAACAGAATTTAGCTGCACTCTACAGGAAAAAAAAAATATGGTGAATTTTCATGTAACAGTAAAGGTGCAGATGTAATTTGATACTATTCTTGTCAAAATAAATGTGACAACCAATGGGTCCTCAAAGAGAGTTCCTACTCATTAAGGCAATTAGCCTGGGGTGCTGCTAAACAGGAACTGATAAAAAAAAACAGATATCAGGAATTTATTTTTACAAATTTGGCTTAAATTTTAATTGCACTTCTCCCTGTGTTGGTTAAGAAAATTAATGTTTAGCAGAGTAAAGATTGATAGCTCTAGAGAAAAAGTCCTGGTGCAGCATCCTGCTCCCGCTGGCAGTGCTCTCAGAAGACACAAGGTGGCAGTCAGGGAAGGTCTGCACCCAGCGGAGAGCTAGCCACCAGTAATCAGGAAACAGGCATTTTGCAGAGGTTTTTGGCTTTTCTTTCAAATTTTGATTCTATATGACTCAGTCTAGTTTGACACTTCCAGGAGACAGGCTGAAGCCACGCCAGTTGCAAGATGCCATCTGCTGCCACCTTGCTTGCTGTGCTGGTACATCAGCCCAACAACAGACCTGAAGTGTGGGCTGCAAACTTCACAGGAATTGTGGTTTCTAGTGAGCCCTGAAATATGGCAGGGTAGTGAAGTCTAGCACACATGTGTTACAGCCTGGCCATCCTTCTGGATACTCTCTAGCACTCTCCCTGTGTTGTTTCAAGGGCTGTTGCCCAGCTTGCTGTTGTGCTCTCAAAGCTGCTGCACCACCTGGCAATAGGTGATCATGGAGTTGATGGTTTGATTTTACTGGCCTGGAGGGTTAATGACTTTCTCACTTGAATACTTTAAGGCTGGAAAGCCTGCAAGAGGAGTTTTAGCTCTGAAATCTGCATGTGAACATGTCTGTGTTGCCAGGCTTGAAGAAATTCAGTCTCTTAAGTCAGAGGCTAAACACAGAAAGGAAAGGCTGTGTAGCAGGAATACAAAACAATAATTCAGGGCAAAAGGAACTTGGGAAATTCTCCTGTTCAACCTCCTGTTCTAAGCAGGATCAACTTTGAGATGGCATCAGGTTATGCCAGTCTTTATCTGGTTTGGCCTTGAAAACCTTTTAGGACAGAGAGCAAAACATCTCTGAGCAATCTGTTCATTGATTTATTGGTTGTAATAAATTTGCCTTCTATTTGTTACTATTGTTCATTTACTTTCTAGCCTTTATCTTTCATGTCTCTGTTTTTACCAATACAGATAAAAAGCTTATTTATGGCTTCTAAGCAAGTTCTGGGGAAGGAGCGAGGATTAACCCATGCATTTCAGGAGTTTCAAAGTGAAACAGAACAGCATTGCCATTGTGACGCACCTGGCTTACATCAGCCTAGAGATCATGTTCTTGTAGCAGATTTTTCTACTATGACAATAATGGTGTAGGCATTGCAGCAGTAGTATTTGTTTGTGGTGGAATATTGTATTAACCTGGCATGTGATGTGATATGTTTGTTAATACTGTCTCAGGCTGGTTTGTTGATGGGGAGCCTTGTTTCATTTTGGCTGCATCGTAGTTGTGTCAGGCCTTTCCCTTTATAACCTACTCACTCTGTGTAAATAACATTAAGGAAATAATAAATAAATGGCAATGGGCTTTCCCTAACTGAAATTAGCTCTTGACTTTAGAGTACAATAAACCAGATCTGTAAAAAGCCCCTGCTGGTTTTCCAGGTGGGCTTGAGGAAGCCTCTGAGTGGCTTTTTGTGAGTTAATGTCCGGAGGAGGAGTTGTGGAGATGGTGTGAATGTTACAAATTTTACGTGTTTTGCTACAGGAGCCGGTGATTGCTTGAATGAGTGGACTTCCTGATTCAGAGGTAAAGAATGAATGGTCTCTCCTCATAGTTTCAAATTTATTATAAAAGGTACTTTAGCATCTCAGTGGTGTCTGCAGCCCCACGCAAGTGCTGCCTAGACAATTGTTTCCACTGCTTGAGAAAAAGTCCATCTGACGCACCAATGGGAAGTTGACACTTTCAGTTCATTAAAGAGAACATCTATGAGTGCATGTACTCATCTGAGAATGTTTCAGCGTCTAAGAAGGGTCTGAAAAAGGCTTGAGCTTCAAAAGCTTTATTGTCTGTTACTGCTCAGCTCCTTCCTGCTGTAGCTCTGGGAGTAAGTGTGTATTTGGTATTTGATTGTTGGAGCAGTCTTGCTTTAGTGCTAGACCTTGCTTTATTTAAAAATCATAATTAAAGCAGTGGCTTTCTGTGTTTGCAAGGTAACCATGGATTTGGACCGTGTAAAATAATGCTGATAGTTGCCTGGCTGATAGTTCAGTGAAGGGACCTTTACAGAGACCTGGTAATATACTGATGTTTTACTTATTTTCATAATATTTGTCTGGTTTGTTCTCTTCACAGAGCTAATACACCTGTCTGTATTTTTTCTTCAAATTGGCTGTTAGTGTTCTCCACTGGAAGGTGTCCCTGTAGGGGGTTTCCCTCCTGCATTTTGCTTTAATGGTTGCTTTGACATGCTCTAAGTGCTTGGGGACCTTTTAATATTAGAGTATTATAGGGTTGCATTTCAGCCACCAAATCTCTGATGTCAACCCCTCGGTAATGGGGGAAGCAAAGATGCTATTAGCTTTTCTGATCTGGTTTAGAGGGCAGCACTATGTTTGGCCCCATCTTGCTCTCACCCGAGATATTTGTGTCTGAAAATAAAACTCTAGAGATGTCAGTATCTGACAGAGTAGTGTATATGGATAAGAACTGTTACTGAAATTAAAATCGCCATTTTGGTTATGCATTGTTATGTCTTCTGTCTTGAAATACAGCAGCTTTTTAGCTTTGGCGTAGGTGTGGTTAAGATGATAGACTGAGATGAGGCTTCTACCTTGTTTTTTCTTGGGATAGCAAAAGAGTTAATGGTGATCCCTAGGAATTTTAATCACTACTAATTCCGGTTAGAAGGGACCTCCACAGGTCATCTAGTCCAGCCTCTTGCTACCTTTTGTGATGCTTCCTTTGCTGAAGTGGCTCCTAATCCACTTTTTCTTTACTTTGGGTCATGCTGCACTTGCACAGACTCTGCCCCTACCTTCAGGGAGATTGGAG
The DNA here is from genome assembly GCA_013397915.1 of Daphoenositta chrysoptera. Lineage (NCBI taxonomy): Eukaryota > Metazoa > Chordata > Aves > Passeriformes > Daphoenositta > Daphoenositta chrysoptera. Next base: position 41,100 of record VZRO01008028.1, on the reverse strand, counting down.
AGCACACTTTCCCAGCCAAGTAGATGTTTATACCTTGGTGGGGGTTTTTGTGTTCTTTTCCCATGGATCAGTGTTTTTTCTTCCTGCTGAAATACTTCTTGTTGCATTCTGCACACCGCCCATGTTTCACTCCAGATAAGCTTTTATTTTCCTGCCCTCCTATGTGCTCAGGCATGGTCTCCATACTCCTTCTAAGTAGCCTGTCCCCACTTCCACCTCCTGTACACTTCCTATTAGTGTCTGAGCTCAGTCAGGAATTCCCCGTTGGGCGGAGCTGGCCCCCTGCCACATTTCTTGACTTCCTGCGCATCAGAACTGTCTGTTCTACTTTACGTGGTTGTTCTTGGAGATCAGCTGGCCTCCTAGGTCCTTTTGCCTTAGCTCCAGTGGGATCCTGCCTGCCAGTTCCCTGCACAAGTGTAGATCTGCTGTTCCAAAGTGCAAGATCTCTATTCTGCTACCCACCTACCTTGCTTCTTTCAGGATCTTTAAATCACCCTAAGGATTGCTGTGACCAAGGCTGTGATCAACTTTAACAGCTTCAACTAGTTCATTAATGAGTAGATTGCACACGGGGTGCCTGTCCTAATCAACTTGTCTACAGCTTTATTGAAAAAAAGGTGCCCCTTCTCTGGGATTACTTACACCCTTCCTTGTTGCCCTCCCAGGGAGATACTGGCATGTTGAAACCCCTTAGAGAGAATCATAGAATCATTAAGGTTGGAAAAGACCTCCAGGATCATGGGTCCTAACCTCTGACTGAACACCACCATCAACTAAGCCACAGCACTAAGTGCCACATCCAGTCATTTCATGAACACTTTCACAAATGGTGGTTCCACCACTTCCCTGGGCAGCCTGTTCCAATGCTTAACCACCCTTCCAGTGAAGAAACTTCTTGATGCCCAGCCTGAGCCCCCCTGGCACACCTTGAGGTTTTGTCCACTTACCCTGTCTCTGAGAGAAACAAGGCTTGCAGTCAAAAGGCTTCTCTTCCCAGCTGATGACAGCTGATTTCATCAACTTTCTCCTGGTTTTGGTGGCCTGTAGCAGACTCCAATCATGCTATTATGCTCGTTGGACTCCTCTCTCATCCTGACCCTTAAGCTTTTGATCAGATTGTCACCTATTGCTTTGCAAAGCTCTGCACATTAAGGTCACTTCTTTGTAAAGAACATGGCCCAAGGTCTCACTTTTCTCTTTTTACCTTCCTGAAGACCCATCCATCCATCCATCCATCCCTCCATCTCAGCAGTGCAATCATGTAAACTATCCCACGATATCTCAACTCCTAAAAATATCACAACTTTGTACCTGCACATGGATTTCCAATTTCTTCCTTTTTGCAGCTTTTTTTTTGTGTACAGGCACTTCAGAGATAGCCCGTGTGATACACCTGGAGGGTGCGAGAGGGAGAGTCTTGGGAAGAAAGTAGGGACACTGCCTGCTATTTATTCCTTAATTTTCCTTTTCTGTGGAACGGGTTCTGGTGTCACGATGTTAATCTTTTTGTGAAGCAAAGAAGCTGCTCCACTTGTGGAGGAAATGTCAGGAATGTAATTCCTTAGTACTGTTAATCCTGTGAAAAAATCTTTCATAACCCCTTTCTGGCACGAGTGAGTGAGCACCCAGTAGGAGATACAGGCATTTCTAATCCAGCTCTTTCATACTCAACTTCTGTGACATAGATTTGTGTACCTGTAGAAGGATGCTGGTCTACCTCTCAGGGATTGGTCACTCTTTATGACAGTTTTCAAATATTCTAAATTCCAGGTGATGTACTTTAATACATTCTTTCACCTACTTAAATGCACTTGCACAAGCACACCTGTTCTGTAATAACCTGTGATAACTTCTGTTCAGCCCTTTTCAAGCAGATTTTGCTTTTCTTCAGCATTTTTCCATACAGTGGACTTTGAATGTCCCACAGTGGATTTGAGATTTAGTTCACAATGAGGAAGAATGAAAGAAACCTCTTTCTTCCTCTCTCCAATGTAAGGGAGCAGAATCAGCTGGCATTGGCCCTGTACTTCCTCCTCCTCTTCTCAGAAGCTGGAAGCTTGCAGTTCCCTCCTCCCACATCCTCATCTCTACTCATATGTGTACAGCTATTGATGATTAGAATTTTTTTTTTCACATCTAGGGTTCTTCAGGTGAATTCCACCCAGGCTATGATAGCTCCAAAACCGGCTATCTGAAGAGGAACTATCCTAGAACAATTGCTGGGAGCTCAGTGCGCACTTCCCCTGAGCACTTCTCCATAGCTGTGGAAGTTACAATGTGCTGATTGGCTGAGGTGTCTTAGTAACTTCTCCTTGAGGGGATTTTACTGTACATAGTTTGAGAGACTCTTTCTTAGACCTGTGCTGTGTCCCTGGGCTATACAGCTGCTGCGAGCAGATTGCTCAGCTTTATTCTCTCCTTTACTGTACCTGTCTATATCCAGCAGAGTGAGTCTTGCAAGGGTTGGTTGTGGTGAAAACATTGCAATAAAATGGATCAGAGTCTGGTGGCAGCTGTAAAAGCTTGAGATGGAGTGCTGTGCTGTGTCACATTATTGCATGTCACTAGGCAGACGTGAAGATGGAAACAACCTGTTATTAGTGGAATCCTTTTCAAGAAGGAGTAGAGTTTTTCACTTGCTTTTACAGGTCAAGAATATCTTATTGTAATTTCCTCAGCTTACCACTTATCTAAGGGCATGTATGTTTTGATGAAATCATAGTTATGGTTTTTTTTCTTGTTTCTGTTGTTAAAGATTACCAGAGTAGTGTTTTGAGCCCATTTTCTGATCTGTGGTGTAATGAATGCTCCATCCTTATCTGTTTGTCCCATGTTCTGTATGGGCACTGAGGCTTTACATGCAAACCGTTGTTTCCTTTCCTCTTCTTTGAGTAATGTTTTTCATCTATCTTATTAAACTTCTGGCTCCTTAAAACATGATCTGAGAAATCACAGTGTACATTAATGGTGACAATATTGCAGTAACAGAGTATTCGGTCCAAAATAACTTTAAATACCAAGTGTCTAGCAAAGCAGGCTTTGGCTCCATTCATTCTTGTGCACACTTACCCTTCCACACCCACTGCTAAGTTAAGCTTTATCCCCCTCCACTGCTTCACCCTCTGAGCTACACTGCATTCTCTGATCCCCCAGAGCATCAGCTGTGTATCTCATAGGCTGTACCTCCCCTCCTGCCTGGCACATGGGGTGCATCTGCTGTGTATCTCTGATCCCACCTGGCACATAGGTCTCTGCAGAGGAGCACAGAGGTAGAGCTTTGCTCCTCAGGGTGCTGCTGCTTTGTCCTGTCTCTTATGACCTCTCAGGGGTCAGGGGCCAAGGAAGCACAGCTGCCAGAGAGCATATCTGTGCCATGTAAAAGTAGACCTGAGCCACACTGGGAAGCCAAAGGAATAAAAGAGGCAGCCCAAACCCAGATGGTTTCCCTGCTGCAGGCACAGTATACCTGTGCTTCAGCTGTGGTTCAGCTCTTCCTCAGTTGAGGCAAATACAGAGCTCCTGTACTTCAGGAGATGAAAGATAGGGTGTACCAGCAAAGGAGGAAGGATTTTTCCTAGAATTTCTTATTTCTCTGTGGCGTACCTCCATGTGGAGAATGTCTGGTGTCCAATGTCTCCTTCACTGCAGCAGTCTTGCCCCATCTAAGTCCACTTACATCTCCAATGAAGCAAGAATCTCCTGGTTTGGATATAGTTATAAAAATGCAGCTATAGCATGGGTGTGAAAGAGCTGAACTGATGCTTTGCTGAAGAGTCATTTCTTGACTTGGAGTGTGCTTGTACTTGGAATCCTAATAACGTTTCAGTGTAATTCATGCTAGTAAACAAGTAGCAAAAAAGAAGTGGTCCGATAAGATTGTTTTGTTCTTGGATTGCACTTTTCATATATACATTGATGCTGAGGGCATTCATGACATTTGTAAGATCAACAGGAGGGCAAATAGAGTTAAATGACTTGCTGAAAGCAGTCATCAGTCCGTGTCAGAGCATGGAGCATCCCTTTATTTTATCAAGGGATTCCTCTTAGTGTTCAAACCAGAGACACATTTGAACACAAACTAAATAATTTTGTAGCAATAGTGAAACACAGAGGTTGCTCATGTATCAAGTTAGCAGTTCGTGTTAGTATGGGCTAATCATTATTCCTAAGGAGGGTTTTCCTGTTAGGAGAAGAAAAGGTACTTTTCCTTCTGTCTCCTATAGCTTTATTGTTTCACTTGGAACAAAAGATTTTTTAAAAAGCAGGGGTTACCTTGCTACCAATAATACAGTTGTGAATATAAGTTTTGTTTTAAACTTCATGCAATTCAAATACAAAACGTGAATCTATTTGGAACTGCAGTCACTTAACTGAAAGACTATTATGTTCAAAATAGATGTCTGAGAAACGTGTTAGTGATGCTGAAAAATGCTCTATGCTTCATTTCTTACAGCATAGATCTGTCACCTGCTACAGAGGACTTTCTGACTTAATATTTTGACTTCATTATTTAGGTGAGCTTTTCTTGTTTAATATTTTGAAAACTATGGGGGAAAGTTTTCTCATAATTTCCAGCAAGTTGGTGTTTTGCACTGGTCAGATGGTCTTGAAACCAACTGATATTTGTCAGTTTTTAAGGTTGGATTCTGCTCCAGTGCTTAGTAGAACATGCATAATTTGAAGATTGTTAGGTGCCTGTGGCTTCCAGAAGTGCAGCTGTAATTTAAAGCTGGAGTTCAGCCTAATGAATGCAGTGTTCTGTGTTTTTTCACGGCTAGAAAATGAATTTCAACTATGGGGCACGGCAGAGGCAAAGGTCAATTCATTGTCATTTAAGAGCCATTAGTCTGATATAAATGCTTTCCCTCTTCTAGCTAGTCTCTTTTTGAAATGTTGCCCAGTTTTAAGTGTTAAAATCAAATGAAGCAGATTAGCCATACTCCCCTGTTACATTTTCAGGGTTATGTGTCTCTCAGTGACAGCTTTTGAGCTGGAGCAGATACAGAACATTTCTGCTACAGGCAGGGTTGAGGCCAGTCTCTGCTCTTGACCATTTGGCTTCCAAACCCTTGTGGTGATGGCTCATACAGCTAATGCACAAATGGTATCCCACTAACAATTTCCACACCTCATTTGTCTTCCCTGCTGTGCAGAAGACCTGCTTAAAATAACAGCATCTCTGAACCACAGTCTGGTTGTGGTGGCCTAACCCTGCAGTCGCTCAAACCACCTTGGTAATTCCAGCACACCATTCATGTGTAGCTTGCTCGTCTCAACAGGGGCATTCCCGTGCATGGCTCTGATGCTGACAGTCAGTGTCTGTCTTTGTTCCAGTCTAGAAGGATTTTCATCCTTGCTTGTGACCCCAGCTCCATGAAGCTGCTGCTGAAGTTCCCATTGGCTTCAGTAGGGTTTGGCATTCCCCAGTCGTTCTTTCCTTTGTGCTTATGTTTGCTTATGTGTTCAGCTCTGGTTTCATGCTCAGCTCTCCTCTCTAGCTGTTCCTCCTCCATTCTTGTCTCCTTAAAAGATGATAAAGGCACAGAAATAGCATTTCATGCAGTCTTCAGAGGGGTTATTTTGTGGTTTCCTGGAGAGTCCAAGCTTGCGTCTTGCTTGCTCGTCAGTTTTTTGGGTTTTTTTGGTTTTCTTTTTCTTCTCCTCTCTTTTGAAACTTGTATGCTGAAGGCTCAGCCTCACAGGAAACCATCTTTAACCAAACCACAGCAGCAGAATTATCACACAACCCCCTCCCCAAAGCCATCGCAGAGATCACATAGGTGGCACAGTTTCACAGCCCTAAGAATTTCAGTGCTTTGCAGTGGGAATGCACACGCTGGGTAGGAAATCCCAAGGTGTTCCACTGTCTCTGCCTCAAAAGGGCCAGTGCTCTTTAGGCTCATATCAATTCCTCTCAGAGTGTTGAGGTAGGTGTTTTTTCTGGGGTGAGGAGAGAAGAGGTATTGTTTCTGTCTTCATCAGAGTGAACTCCAAAAGGGCAGGAGTTCTTGTTCAGGTTGTATGTGTGCCAAAGAGATCACATGTCTATCATGCTGGGGTTTGATTAGAGTGGACAAAAATTCAGCTGCCATCTGGAACCTTTTTGAAGTTGCCATTTGTTGTCTACTGTCATCATCCTTTCCTTTCCCATGCCTGGTGGCTTTTTATTTTTATTAGGATTTCAGCTCATCTAACATCAGTGGAGAACTGGGGATTTCTTCCACTTACACTAGTGATGCCCAGCTTTGGGAGTGTGCCAGGGATCCATAGTTATGTTCTCTATTCATCTTTGTCCTCCACAAGCCTTTATGGTTGGATGGTTTATTTTTCTGCTGAAAGGTAATGCTACCTGTCAGGCATCCTTTTAACATGTTTCTTCTTTTTAGGTAGTGCTGTTATATTGGCTAGTAATGTACTGAGCACAAACAAAAGGTCACTGAAAATACCCTTCTCAGTAATGGTGAGTTTCATATTTGATCGAACTATTTAATTTTAAATACTACTTTTTAACAAAAAAACATGTATCACTGATGTTAATGGTAACTCTCCATGGGACCAGGAGAAACAGAATTTTATTTTTGCCCTGTCCCATAGCAAACACAAGTTGTGTTGAATTCACTCTTTAGGCTATTAAAGGATAGCAGTCACTCATTAGCTCCCTTTCATAGTATAAGGAATCATTTGAACAATCCCAAAAGAGGTACCATAGTAAGTTAGCACCAAGTTAGAACTGGAACTAGGAATTATGTAAAAAATGTCTACCCTGACTTGTTCAGAAGTTAACAAGCGTCTTTTTTTTTTCCCCTCCCTTGCGTTAAGGAATATTTGCACTGAAATTACAACATCCTCATGGAACAGTAACATAACTTTTTCTGATAAAACAATGAGGTTTTAAGAAACTGGCTTTGTGTGACACTCCAGCTTATCCATTGAAAGTCTCTCTTCCTGTGCTGTCACATTTGATTAATTTGGTTTTCTCAGAGTTTTCAACTTTATCTGAATTTTCCAACTTCCCTCTGATTTATCCAACTTTCACAGTTCAACTTCTGAACTGATTACACTCTCTCCTTTATTCTCAAGATCTGTAGCAAGTTAGTGGAAAGCCAAATTCTGCTTCTTGTGTTGACCACATAAGAAATTACTTTTTCTACCTTTTTTGAAATTAGTATTTATTTCCTGTAATAAATAATACCTTTTCTGTAATCTCTTAAGGGCTGATCACTATGATGCTGCATTTTTTTTCCAGTATGCTGAATAAATTACATTTCCATAAAGGGGTTTATTTCCTCTCCTTCAGTGTCTGTTCTGTTGTTTCTCCATTCCCTCTAGGAACCATGGCTTTTTTCCCTCTCATTCCAGGAGATGGGAAGGAAGCTGTGTGGGTGTTGCAGGGCTGCCTTTCCTGCTGGTGCTTGTCACAGGCAGAATCTCAGGTTAAGAGGTGCTTTGGTTTGCCTTCCCAGGGCAGGAATGAGCAGGGATAAGCTGGGAGCCCATGGACAGACCTTGCTGACCTGGAGGATGCCTTTCAGCCCTCCCTCTTTCAGGGCTGGAGCACGTTTGGAGATCAATGTTCTCTACACACAGTGAGTGCCACGTCCCTTCTCTCTTGTGTCACCATGGCAGCAGGTGGGAGCTCACCTCTGTGTCGTATTTGCTCTGGGGTCTCCACCAGAGTTATCAGTGTCTTCCACAAGCTCCAAAGTCTCATTCTCTCTTCTGCTGGTAAGGAAAAGGACCAAACCAATTGGATTTAACACTTGTGGAGCAAGGAAGCTTAAGAGCTGTGATGCATGTGAGGAGAGAAAACACATTCTTTCCTATTTTTTTCTCCCTCATCCTTCCCCTTGACTTTTTGCAGAGTTGATGGTTTTTACCATGTACATTTCTGTCTTGGACTAGTGGCTCATGCCAGAGTGAAAAAGGAAACCGTGTGAAAGTATGAGAATCCTGAGGCAGGAGAAAGAAGAAATTTGTGTGGGAGAAGGGTGATTTGATGTAGTGAATGTAGCAGCCATGGTCTGTCGTTTGTTCATGCTTCAGCGCTGCCCTGCATTCCTAAAGCCTTCCCACCTCTGTCTCTGGGGCTCAGAAAGATGGTCTGAATATGATCTCAGGGAGATGATCTGAAGCCTGTTCATGGTTTCTACTTCTGCTGCATGTGGTCCTGCATTTTTCAACAAGCAGTCCCTGGTCATGGAGAGTGGACAAGCAGCACCAGAAATCTGTTCAGGAGAGGTGACACAACCCACATGGCTGTGTGATGGGGCAGACTGGCCACATGACTGCAAGACAGTGTCTGGCACGTGGCAGCTCTGACCACAGATACATAATTCAGTTTCTGGGTGGGGAGACTGGGGGGAAAACCCAGAAGAATTTAAAAATCTGCTTCAAAGGACAAAAAGACCTCTTGGCCCTCTGGCTGCACACTGAATCAGAAAAAAAGCTGTACGTGTAAGTGTTCAAGTAGCAAGCCATGATAGAGGCCACTCTGTGAGATGAAAGATTTTTTTTCTCTTTCTGACATGAAGTACCAGTGATGAAAACTGCCAGAGGATGTCGCAGTCAATGACTTAAGGATGGAATTTCCACATTGCTTGTGAGTCCCTTGGTTATACAGAGTGACGCCACCTCTTTGAAGTTACATGAATGTTGATGGTTTTGTAACAGCCTTTAACATGCAGGGATTTTATTTTGAACATTAGCTATCCTACCTTGGGAGCAGATTTGAGTGACATTCCACATTCCTTTGCAGGAAATGTGGAAAATACTCTCCTGCTCCTGTATAATCAGAGGAGGGTGGTGAGAGGAGGAGGCTTGTTTAGCTCTCCGAATGAAATAAACTGTCCCTGCTATGTTATGTTGCCTTGGTGTGTTTAGAGATGCTCTTTGGAACACATCCAGAAATGCACTTTATCTTCTAGGAATGAAGAGCTGTATATGGCCCTCTGTGTTCCCAGTTATGCTGCTGAGATTTTGTTCCTGATTTCTCTGAGCAGACATGAGCAGAGCTACTTAGCAGTAGGTAGCAAGGTAGTAACACAAGCAGATGGTATTTCTGCATGAGGTTCCTGTGGATGGTAGTTTGCTTTTTAAAGGTGAACACTTCAAGACTCCCTCCTGCTCTTCTGATTTGCTGGGCAGATGTGTTTAAAGTTGTTTAAATGGGACAACACCTCCCCCTCCCCCCCCCCAAAAAAAAATCAATTATGTTATCGGTACTTTCTCCAGGTCAGTACTGAAATACATCACTTGAGGCGATTCTTCTAATCTCTGGAAGGATTTTTAACCTGTTTAATGCAGACATAATATATGTCAGCTTAAGTAACATGGAGGCATTATGGTATTGAAGTGACTAATGGGATTCTAGTGCTGCACTTTCATTCCTGGGACGGTTTGAAAACCCATGGTCAAATAAAAATTAAGCTGAATCCGGTGAGAGCTCCCCATTTCAGCAAGTTTTTTTGACATGGAAAGTTTAAAAACACTATGTTCTAGGAAAAGGTTGTAGCTGTGGCAGTAAACACTTCTATCTGTCCCCCTGGGTTTCATGGTAAATATGTTTTCTATGCACACGCATGTGCATGGCTGCTTGCAAATCTTGCTTGAATAAATTGAAGTGTTTGTTGTGATTTCCCAGGCAGCTGGTTGCCCTCAGGCTGTCGTTAACAAGGGAGCTTCTTGGCTTCCTGTGCTGTGTCCTGGCTGTCACAGTGGGCTGCGTGTGATGAAATCAGGGAATTTCAGTGAGCTGAAGAAGGAAGTGAATGCTCCGTGCGCCTGCGTGTCACCATCAAAAGTACACGGGTAAAACTGCTGGGGTGAAGTGAGGGCACATTTAGAGAACTGCAGGAAGCAGCTCCTTTTCTCAAAAAAATACATGCAAAATCCCTGGATTTTCAACAGTAAAAATCTCCAGTGGTGGAGTTCTGTGAACCCAAGGGCTGCGGTGTTTGTGTGCCTTTTGGTTAAGGTTTACTGTGAAGCAAATGCCATGTTATACAGCTAGCAGGTGGTTAACCAAAGGGAATTTCACTTTGCTGCAGAGGTGGAAAACCACAACACATATATCCTCCTCCAGGTTATTCAGTGGGCATTCACAGAAAAAATCCTGGGGGTGGAGGATGTGGGGAACATACTAAAAATTTCAGGTTTAGGTTCCTCTAGTCCATTCAGAGACTGTAACATGTTGCTCTGTTAAATAGGTAGAGAGGGTTGTGTTGTGCCACAGATATCTTTGAGCTCTTCTGTCTTTTTTAGAGATATCAAGGTATGTAATTGGCCAGAGAAATGGTGGGTGCCCCCTCCCTGAGAGTGTTCAAGGCTGGATGGGGCTTTGAGCAACCTGGTCTAGTGGAAGGTGTCCCTGCCTGTGGCAGGGGATTTGGAACTGTGTGGTCTTTAGGATCTCTTGCAACCCAAACCACTCTATGATAATCAGATTGTAGTCAAAGTATACTTGTTGTAAAGGGCACTACTTCCAAGCACCTTCACCCAAGATGTGTTTAGAGTAAAGCTATTACAGTTAATTCCTAAAAAAAGTCCCTTTTAAAAGCAGTGGTACAAAACTGAAGTTTTGGACTCCTTGTTTTGTGCTGATAGTGCCAGGAACCACTCTGCTGAATGGGAAACACTAACCAAAATGTTTCTTCTGTTGAACAGGCTAGCTGAAGGTGATCTGCAATAAAGAAAATTTAACTGGTAATTTTTCAGGTCTTACGTTGTTTCTAATAAATATTAGAATTCTTTGTGGGATTTTAAAGGAAGGAGGAAAAGCAGATGAATGGCCAGAAACCAACTATTTCTGCTTGCTTTGTGCCATAGGGATATTTATCCTTTCAGTTGGATGGGACCTTTTGGTGTGTTTTACAGAAATAAGTTGGGTAAAGAGACCTCTGGATCCAGAAGAGTATTACACAATTTTGGACACCTCATAATTTTAGTGTGTCCTTCAGGTAGCTGGGCTGAGTGGTGTAACATGGGTACACATGAGCAGATAATTTACAGTCATCAAAATGAATTGCGTTATCTACTAATCTGGTTTCTTACCTCTCATATGTCATTTTCCCAGATAGAGCTAGAGTGAACAGGACTGAAATCAATATACAAACCCCCAGGCCAGGATGGAATTTCTGTAGGAATCTCCCAAAACAAGAAAAGGTACAGATCTTTTTTCCCTTTCTCTGTGTGCCAGAATATGAGAACTGATAAAGAATCTAGGAGCAGCCTCTGACAGAGGGCAGTAATGGATAATATACTGATGAGTGTGTATTTGTCCTTTTTCTAATATTATTTTCCTGAGGATTCCCTGTTGCCTTTTGTCACTTAGTGATTTAAGGACTTCCTGAGCCAGATGCTGTCATCCACACTTGTGCCTAAAAGCAAATAGACCTTTCTTCCTTCAATTCATCTGATCATTTTTGAACCCGTTTATCCTTTTGCTATCCAAAATATCCCATGGCAGTGAGTTTCCAAGTCTGATTATACCTTTTGATATGAAATAACCTTTTGGTCTGGATTTGTTGGGGGTTTCTTTTCACTTGATACTGAACCCCTGCATTATGAAAAGCAGCACGTACTAACCTTCCGTTCACCACATTGCTCACTCCTGATTTGATAAACTTCACCCATCACTCCTTTTTCTTCCTTCTACTTAAGAAATTTCTTAACTTCTTCCTGCTTCCTTCTTCTTAAGAAGTTTGAGCTTATCTTTCCTTAGGTGAAAGCCTTTCTGTATCTCTCTATTTGGTTCCCTTCCTATGTATTTTGTATGTTGTCTTTATGTAATTTATTGGAAGGCAACCCAAGCTGTATAGTGGTGATGAGATACAGATTTATAAATTAGCACAATGTCTTTGGTTTCCCTCTCTAATTCCCAGCTTCTTTTTGTCTTTGTCGTGGCACCTGATCCCTGCCCTGGTTTGTTCAGTAAGCTTAAAACTCACCTGGATACAGCCAAGGACTTAATGTTTCCTGAATAACTAACAAGAGATGCTCTGCATATAAGCACCAGCTCAGGCTGTTTGGAGTAGTGTGCCAATCCATATCAGTTAAGGAGCTGTGATTTTTACAGAAGCTGACTAACTGGAGAGGGAGAGGATGGTTTTACATTGTTGTAAGTTATAGTTACTGGTCCTCTCCAAGTTCCATGCCTGTTTTCCTTCCTTCTCTCTCTCCCCTCCCAAATGACACTACTGTAAGAAACAGAAAGGAAAATCTTCCCGAAAATTGTTTTTGTTTCTTTTCTGATTCCAAAGGAAAACACCCGAGCTCTGCTTCAGAACATAAGTAATTCCCAGTATTACAAAAAGCAAATAACTTTCTTCTTCTGATTATAAGAAGAGGAGCTGAAACAAAACAGGAAACTGATCCTGACAGTCCAAGCTGTGTTTGATGCATGGAATTAGATTTCAAAAGCCTTCCCAAAATTACACTTAAGGAATGGAAAGTGCTGTGAGTTTTGCAGCGACTGAGGGGTTTCATCATTGGCTTTACTATTTTGAGCTACTTTTGGGGTTTGGGGAATGTAGAAGCAAAAAGAAACTTTAAAGGTCAATGATATGTGCTGTTATAATTGATCCTATGAAAACTTCAGACACCAGCTGTCTTTTCAAGGGTACTGGAAAGTCCACATGTATGCTAAGAAGGGTAGCTGTTCAGGAAGGCTTTGGAAGGTGGTATAAGAAAATTACTGCAGTACTATTGTTGAAGCTTTTTATGAATTTTTTTTTTAATAAACTTAAGATGTTTTGAAGCACTAGTCTTACTCTGAAACAGTTGTTCTTTTTCTTTTTGGAAAAATTGGAAGGAAATTTTAAGTAATTTTTCACCTTTACCACAAGTAAAGCCAATTTTGCTGTCCCAGAGAGATGGCACAGGCTGCATTTATCATGTGGAAAATAATAAAATACTATTTCAGACCAAACTGAAGTGGAGGGATAGCTGTTGTCACAGAATCACAGAGTCAAGTAGGTTGAAAAAGACCTCTGAGATTGAGTCCAACCTATGACCAAGCACCACCATATCAACCGGACCATGGCACTGAGTGCCACGTCCAGTCTTAATTTAAACACCTCCAGAGATGGTGACTCCACCACCTCCCTGGGCAGCTCATTCCAATGTCTCATCACCCTTTCTATGAAGAAATTCCTCCTAATGCCTAACCTAAACCTCCCCTGGCATGACTTAAGGCTGTGTCCTCTTGTCCTGTCGTTGTTTACCTGGGAGAACAGGCCGACGCCCACCTGGCTACAGCCTCCTTTCAGGCAGCTGTAAGAGAGTGATAAGGCCCCCATGAGCCTCCTTTTCTCCAGGCTGAACACCCCCAGCTCCCTCAGCTGTTCCTCATCAGACTTGTGCTCCAGACCCTTCACCAGCTCCATTGCTCCATTTAGTCTGGTGTTTAACTTCCATTTCTGCTGAACTCTATTTCCCTCCAGCTGCTCTGCTTTATCTCTGTGTGGAGTCATATTGTATTTGGGCTGCAATGCAAAGCCAGCATTAAGTATTCATCATGTTTTCTTCTGTTTCACTTGATTTTTATTCTTTTCCTAGGAGATTTTGCCTGGCACTCCTCTCATTGTTATCAGAAAACATCCCCTTCATGTCCTGCCTTTTATGTTGACCCCCAGTCCTTTTTATTTACTTTTCTCAGCCCTTTCATGTGTTCCCTTTCCTGTCTGAAGAGACAGCCCTGTGGCAGATGTCTCCTGGTTTCAGGTACATGATACCTCTGCTTTTGAAGCCAGAGCACCCGGCTGCAGCCAGAGGCACCTCTCCTTAGCTGGGAAGTGGCTGTAGCAGTGTGTTTGCAGCACCCTGGCTGTTCCCTGCTCCCACAGCCACCTCCACCTTGCGGGGATACATTGCAGGGAAGCAGGAGGTGAAGCCAGATGTTCAGTTCTCACCAGCACTACCAAAAACAGGATTGCTTTCGCGGCCTTTCTTCCACATCAGCCCTTCCACTCAGCTTTTTGTCCATAAATTCAGTACTTTTCTATGCTGTCTTTTTTTGCAGCAATGCTTGGCAGTCTTTTAGCAACACCACATTGGACGAGCTGGGGTTACTGGGAAGCTCCAAAGCTGGCCCATATTCTGCTGGTGCAGACCTGCCTGCATCCTGCTGCACGCTGACCCATTTCACCCACACTGTGGGTGGTGAAACCCCATCGCTGCTCTGCTGGAGCTGCTGAGCAGGCCCTGCCAGTGGAGGCTTCTTGGATGTCACTCCATTCTCAGCTGTGTTCTAACGCAGCAGTAGGAGCTTTAGGCACTATGAGACTCTTACTAAAGCCTGCTGCTGAGAGACTGACATGTAGAAAAAGGAGCCTGAGAAATTGGATCCACACGTAAGAAATCCAAGAACCTTGTTCACTGGGATCAGGAATTTTTTTGTTACAGATAGAGGGGTGGCACAGGGAGTGTACTTTTTTTTTTTTTTTTCCCTTTGTAGTTTCCAGTTGTTTTGCATTAGTCACTGGTGCTGATTAAAGCCCAGCCCAGATTAAATACATTGAGGTGACTCCATTACCACTGTGTCAAGGAGCAGGGAGGTATAAACTGATAAAATGACACAATCACTGAGTCCAACAATGGGATCCTGTATTTCAATCATCCCTAAGGTTGTGGTGCTTAGTGGAAAGGCTTGTGCAGGAGCCAAGAAAAAAGTGAACAAAACCTTAAGCCTGGAAGGGTGGAGAAGGAAAGAGGTGGGCACAAAGAGGAACTGAAGAGCTGGTAAAGGGGTTTCAGCTTCTTCTAAATGTGCTGTTTCATGAGAGCACAACTTAGGTCCATATAGCTGAAGGCTTTAGGAAGTTGGAAGAATCATGGCTTTTATAATTTCTCTGGTCCTGACTAGTGTAATGGGGATGCAAAGTTTTTTGTCTGTCTTTTGTGTCCTTGGATTAGAGGATGCATGCAAGTGATGCAGCTCCCAGACATGCACTTCACAGAACCAAGTAATTTCCATGGAACCAAGTAATTTCCAAATAAAGATATTTGAAGAATCAATGAAAGCAGGATGAGATGTTTGAAAGAATTGAAAATACCTGGCCTGGAGATAGCTGGGGGGTTTGAAAAGCTGGTGGTTTTGGAGCAAGCTAATTTAGCAGAACCAAAAAACTGTTTTTGAAACTCAACCTCACTTGAACTGTTGATTCTACCAGGGGAGATAGAGAAGGAAAGAGCCTGTGTGAACCAGAAGGTCAAGGTTAAGAGTGGGCCCATCTAGAGGTCAGGTGGGTCAGTTTCAGGTCTCCTTTCAGTCTGCTGAGCCCCTGTCAGGATTTCTGTACGTAGTGGAAAAACTTCATCAGTCAGAATGGAAGAGGCATCCCTGAACAGCCTGTCTCTTAGAGCATTGCCCTGCAGCAGGAAGGGTTCCTGTCCTACCACCAGATGTAGATGCACACATGCTCATGATTTAATCAAATATACAATCTCCTGTTTCATATATATACATGGATTTTGGAGATTCTTTGCAGGTGATGTAGTGAGCAGCTGTGGCAGGGGCTGCACAGCGCTGTTTCTCTGGTTTGTTGCAAAAGTACTGCATGATGCACGTTGTGTCTTAGGAGGGTGGTCCTCAGTTCCTCGTGTGGCCCTCCCGGTGGAGGGAGGGATTGCTCCATCCCTAGGAATGTCTGAGCTTGGCCTGGAGATGCTCCCACAGAGCAGGGCAGGGCTGCCAGCTGACAGAGAGCTGCAGCAGGCCCCACAGGCTGCAAAGGTTCCTTGTAGGAGGGGAGTACACAGCACAGTGGCAGGAAAACGGGGTTAAGTTTTTTTAGGGACCAACTGGACTCTGCATGGAGTTTTCTTATCAGGGTAGTCAGGGAAACAAATGAAATTTGCTGTACTGAAAAGACTGGCTGCATGGTTTCCTTGCCTCCTGCAATGATGTAGCCAGACTTCCCTCAGTCTTCTGCTCTGCTGTCATATTTTATACTGTTTGTTGAAGTTCTGTGGTTCTTAGTCCCATTTTGTTGTTATTATTATTTTTCCCCATGTTTTTCTCGGTGTAAAATTTTCAAAGCACAGTGCACTACTTCAGATGCGCTTCACTAACCCCAAGCAGAGCAGAGGGATTTCTTCACATCCAGCTGACAGCTCTTCTCTTTATCCTCTTCACTTTCATGTCTGGCTTATTCACAGCAGCCTGTGGCTCAGTCCAGCCTCTGATCCTTTTGGAGGAATTAGCCCATTAGTGATTCCTTGTCACATATTTGTGCAGTTTGTTGTCCTTAAACAATGTAAATTTGCATCTGTACTTGCTGAATTGTCAGCTTTTTCCGAACCATCTATTTGCCAAAGCCATTTTGATTCCTTTCACCTATGCACTGGCACCTTATTTACATTTGGGATCTGCCTGTGTATTTAATACATCTTCTCTGTCCCATCCCCAAGCAGTAGTGTAAATATCTCATTGTTATGCTCAGGACCAATGTTTAAGGAGCCTTGCTGGTATATTCTCCCACATCAGTTTTTGCACCCCTGAAGATAATATTTTTCAGAGTTTACTTACTGAAATGTCATGTGAAAGAGGCATTGAAACTCTCATTATCTTTCACGATATCTACTGTTTTTCTTCTGTTCACCAGGGCTGTTGTTACGCTGAAAAAGGAGGAAACAGCAGTTCAACCATGAGTAGCAGCCAACATGAATTTGTCAAAAATAAGTCATCTCCTTATTGTCAGGTAGGCACTTAAAAATCATCAGCTTGTTCCTTTGAGGGGAGATTGAACTTAGTTTGTTTTCATTTTTAAGATTTTTGTCCTTTCTGGGCTCTTGGAGTTTTATCCATTACATCCCAAACAAGACTGAGTCTCTTTGGGAATTTAAAAAATTCAACCAGGTTTTTTTTATTATAAA
The DNA here is from genome assembly GCA_013397915.1 of Daphoenositta chrysoptera. Taxonomy (NCBI): domain Eukaryota; kingdom Metazoa; phylum Chordata; class Aves; order Passeriformes; genus Daphoenositta; species Daphoenositta chrysoptera. Next base: position 24,225 of record VZRO01008028.1, on the reverse strand, counting down.
CTTTTCAATGATTAACAGCAGCCAAGTTACTTTGAAAAACCTAGTGTATTCCATGAATCCCTAGTTTAAATTCATGGTCCCTTGTTATCACTTGTGCTTGTTATGATTTCTGCTCTGTTACAGCTGGCTTTGGTAAGAACAGCAGGAACTCTGCACTTCTATCAGGTTTCAGTCCTTTTCTCTCAGTCAGAGTCCAAGTCCTTCCTTTTGTTTTCCTCTTTCAGCTTAGTATCAGGGTCCTAAATGCCATATGGACACATGTGAGTTTCAGAAGGAGGTGCTGAAGTTTGATGTCATTATATGCAGATTCACTGTCATATTAAGATCAGAAATGCAGTCATGTCAGCAGTGAGTTAATGCCCTTTTCTTCACTTTAAGTACTAGCAATTCAGGTCCTGGGTTAGAAACTTCGTGTTTTGTGCTTGGTCGTGCTCTAGTTCTTCAGTAGATGTAGATCAGCATCTCAGGATGGCCCTCATGCAGGTCACATTTGTGATGCTCTCACAAAGTCATGGGAGAGTTTCCAAAATGGTTGCTTGGTTTTAGTCAGTGCCGCTGTTGCCTCCCCTTTGTGAGCGCTGGACAGCATCAGTGTTGTAAGACAGAGGAGGGAATGCTCCAAGCACTGACAATGAGTGTGAGGGATTTCTGTGGTATTGCACTGTAGTTTTGTGCATGGTCTGATGAGATTCATAGCCTTCACAAAATGGGAGAGCAGCTACAAAGAAAGAGGTTTAGAAATCTTATCCAACTGAGCCATTAGGAAATCAGACATGACAAAAGAACAGAAACAGATGCTGTACCCCAGGCTTACCATAAAACCTGCACAAGCTGCAAAAAAAATACAGATGTCATGGACCATGAAGTCAGGAAAGAAGAGATAGCTCTGATCAACATTCAGCCAGGCAAGGGAGACAATCTAATGTATGTGTAGTGAAACTGTTCTATCAGGATTTTAACTTGCTGTAATTTAGGGGACCTTAACTATAAAATGGGTTCCTGCATTAGACCTCCCAGGTTTCCAATGCTCTCTCTCTTTCTGTCAATCTGTTAGCTGAGTTTTCAAAACAAGCCTGTGCATTTGAATTGAGGAATTTCTATAGTCTGCCAAAATTAAGTGGAAGATTTCTTTCCTTCCTCTTCACCGTCCATCCCTGCCAACAATGGACTGTGTCATCTTTCTTATAAACACTTCCAGAAGTGCTTGTTTTAAAAGCCATGCTAAATGCGCCGTTTTTCTGATTATTCAGCACTGATTCTGAGATAAGGGTCTTTGTCTGGTGTTTTAGCTGAGGTTTTAGGTGTCTCCTCTGTACCTTTGTGGGGTATTTATTTACTTGTAGATCTTGAATACTTTGAATGTGATAGTTAATAAATAAGATACATCAAATCCCTCTCAGGGTTTGGGTCAGAGAGGAGGGGCAGGAGAAAAAACAGACTCATTTCTCCCTTTCTTGACCAGTGCCAAATAGCTCAAGCTCAAGTTAACCCAGGGGTCTCTGCAGGCAAGTGGAACATGAGCCAGTGGTGTGTGCCTTGTACTAAAGGTGGCAGATGTTGGGCAGAGCACTGCCACCAGGTCAAGGGAGGGGATCCTTCCCCTCTACTCAGCACCAGTGAGGCACATCTGGACCAGTTTGGTTCTGGACTCCCCAGTATGAGACAGACATAGATAGAGTCCAGCAAAGGATGGTTCAGACCTTGGAGCATCCATCACACAAGGAGAGAGCTGAGAGGTGAGAGCTGGGACTACCCAACCCGTAGAAGAGAAGACTCAGGGGGACCTTCCGAATGCTTATAAATACCTGATGTGAGGGTAGTAGAGAAGATGGATCCAGACTTTACTCAGTGGTATCCAATGACAAAACAAGAGAGCAAGGGGTCACAAGTTGAAATACAAAATTCCATTTTAACATAAGGAAAATCTTTTCTACTTTGAGGAGTAGGTTGTATAGAGGGGTTGTGGACTCTTCATCCTTGAGATGGTCAAAACCTGAACTGGCCACAGCCCCAAGCAACCTGCTCTAGCTGACCCTGCTTTGAGTAGGGGATGTTGGACTACATGATCTTCAGATATCCCTCTTCCCAAGCTCAGCTATTCTGTGGATTTTGAAATTTTTCCATTGACTGTGACAGTCATAAATTTGGCTTAGGTAAATAGTTCATGCCTAGACCTGTTGTCTTCGTTCAGAAGTTCCAGTAAGTTTCTTTCTGTGTTTCCTTTAGGTACTGGCTCCATGCCCTTGTCCTTTTCTCTGATGTACTCTTGCATGCATGCAGAATTTTCCATTATTGATTTAATGGATACTTAAAAGCTATTCTACAGTTTATTTCCTAAAAGTCCCTTCTGTTATGGTCAGTCTTGGCTTCCAAATCCATAAGCTTTTATAGCCTTTTGTTGTGTTTATAATATGCTTTTCCCTCTTTGACCTCTCACTTACAAAGAGCTGGAGTGGAAATCCCAAACTTCGGGACACACAAACACAAAGTGGTATTTTCCAAACCTGTAGCCCACAGATGTTACTTGGAAGAGATTGACTTTCCGAATGTGAAGGATCTGCTTACCCTGGGGTCTGAATTTGTTACCTGCCTTGACTGTCAGCTCCTTGTGTAGATCAGACTCATCTTGACTCATGAGCCATTGCATCAGGAATTGGAGTACTTGCACCAATATAAACAACTGTGTAGCTACAGGTTGTACTGGTTTGGTGCATTGAAGCCCTCAACAGCTTGTTGGTGACTTGCAGGTTGTGTTGCCACTACAAGTGCTCCCAAAACTCTTTGGAGCTGAACTTTCACTATTCAAACCATGCCTGCTTGGAAATAGGTGTTAATGATGTGTTGATATATATTGAGTAAGGCATGTTTTGAACCACATCCTGTTAGTGGACAAGTAATGGGATGTGGCTGGGTGTACTAGAGACTTGCTCTGTGTTCTATAGCTGGGATTTTTAGTCAATAAAGCTTTCAAAGGTGGTGGGGGTTTGTGTTTTGTTATTTATATAGTGTACTTAAAAAGTTGCATGATCATTGTAATTATTTAAGTATGTTATCTCTGAACATGGGCACAGCCTTAAACTACAGCAGTGCATCAAGCCCCAGAGTAGCCTCTTCAGCCTGGGCACATCAGATCTGTGGCTGCCAAAAAATGCCAGTGGAGGGAACTTGCTGGTCCTGGCAAAAACTGGCTAAGAGAACTTGGGTACAGAACCAGGGGAGGATAACAGTTCGATAATATGGAAAACTATGGAAAGGAGAGCCTCAATGGAGTCTGTAGCCTGTGACAATACAAAGTGTTTGTACAGGTGATCTGAGGCTGAGATTTTTAATCCAGCCCAGCTCAGGGCTTTTTCCATGACATCACAGAGTAGTCTCATTGGAATGATGTCAAAACAGTTGCACTCTGCACAAAGCTTGTTCTGGTTTGTGTTAGCACCATCTCTAGAAACAGTTCAGGGTTGCCCCTGTGTTGTGACTTAACAAGTGACAAGGAGAGCTTAAACGAGTCAGCAGCCCTCTGCCTTCCTGAAGTAGAAAGCTGCATAGAGGAGACTGGAACTTTGAAAGTCAGTCAAACATGAGCCATTTTAATATTAAGCCTTATAACAATATGAACACCTGCTTGTTGAAGGCTGCTCAAAGATTCAGAAGGACTGCTGAAGAGTTACACAAGCCCAGCTTCTTATTGTAGGCCTTGGGGTCCATTTCTGTGGATGCTGGGAACATTATGTGTCTCTCTGGTTACAGAAGCAACCTAAGAGATCTATTTCGTGAACACCTGTTGCAAATTATTGTCTGTTCTCACTATTTGTCTTTGCGTTATTGCAGCAAAACAGAAATACTTGCAAGTACATATAGTACAGGCATCCTTTTGGGGCTTGGCTCAAAATCTCTCAGTTGCCCAGGCTATGAAAGAGGTCCAGGTATAGATGTTGGTGACTGCCTGATCGAGGTTGTTTGCAGCTGCTGGGGACGCAAAGGCACAAGCTGACTGCAGGGAAGAGTAAAAGGTAGCACTCGCCTGCCTTTCCAGGCTGTCAGTGGCTTTTACTGCTCAAGTGTTTCCCAACCTTGTTACTGCCCAGTGTGTGTAACAAGTGACATTAGTGCACGCAGGAGAGTACAGCAGAGGCAGGAGGGAGAGTGTCCTCACACCCTTTTGCAACAACTCCGCATTTCAAGTTGCTCAGCTGTGCTAAGAGGAAGTGGTTATTCAGTCTTGCTGCCATTTCAGGAAGATTAAAGCTCCAGTAAACTTTCCCTGAGAGAGTCACCTGGAAACCACAGAGGTAAAAATTAATATTTGCCCACTGTCTGTCAAAGGACATACCACCAGGAGGAAACTTAGGACAAGGTGGGTGCAACCTGAGTTGAAGAGAAAGGCCAGACCAGTGCAGTCCCCACTGCACAGGAGCTACCCTGGCCAGCATACACTATTTTCCCCCTCAGTGGTTATTACTAGGAGTTGAAGACTGTGACATTTTGAAGGAGGGGGTGCAGTGCCATGCAACTGGTGTGTGTAGGTGCAACAAAACAAAGCCTCAAAACAGCTCACAAAACAAGTTGTTGCCCATTCTTTGGGTGACGAGGTGGTTGTGCTCATCAATTTTTTCCACTGTCCCCAGGAGCTGTCACCATGCCCAGAGTTTAGGGGATTCTGTACCTGGTTATCAAAGGATGGATCTTGTGTGGGAGGGGAAAGCCTGCCTGCACCCCACACTGGTTCCTAGTCTCAGCCACAGGCTTTATTCTCTGAAACACCCTGGCCTAGTCCATATTTTTGCCTTGGTGTTTCTTTAAAAGAAATTCTACCTTATTCCCCTTTCCAGGTCCTCTCTGTTCAGTGGCAAGTGCTCCAGAGCCATCCTCTCCATTCCTGGCTTGCACATGGCATAAACCTCCTGGGCTGTCAGAGACCCCTCCCCCTTGGGCCAGACAGCCCACCAGGCACCACCTGTGTGTTGTTTATTTTGGAGTGTCTTGCAAGAAGACTGGCCCTGAAAAAGTGTAAAACCTTCCAGGTGCTACAGGGGAAAGTGATGATGTTACTGCTGAAGCTGAATGCCTTTCAATGACCACTCTTTAATAGAAGAGGTTCTTGAAGAAGCAAGAAGGGCAATTGCATGGTGCTTTTGGGGCCAAGCTTGGTGATTAGAGGCACTCAGCTGGGCTGGCCAGTGTCACAGGCTCTGGGTGACATTGAGCTGATGGTGAATACCCCAAGAACCATTTTTGTGTTTGACTGTGATTGGAATAGGACAAAAGTGGGCTCTGATAATTGGTAAGTGGACTGCTCAGGAGAAAGAGACTGGAGGATAGAGATGCCCCTTATGACAGCAGCTGGGATCAAAGGAAGATCCCTTTTCCGCCAGAGATGCCTGCTTCCCACCTGCCTGCTGTCATTGGGAGTGACAGGCTGTCCTTCCACCTGGGGAGGTAAGAACAGGCCGTGCTGAAGGTGGAGCAGGTGCTCAGTGCTGAGGTCAGAAGAGGAGCTGACAATCACTAAATTAGATCTGCACCACTGAGAGCAAGCTCAGGTGGTGGGAAAGAGGAGTAGGATGCTCTATTAGAGTGTGCTCAGCTGTCTGTGCATGAGTCACTTCACATCCCACAGGGTCCCACTTTTTCTTGGTCGGTGATATTTTTTCCTCGACTGTCTGTGGACCTTTGCATGCCTCTCTGGAGCTCTGAATTTCCCTGAGATGTGGTAGTGATAGAATGAGGGCTGATTCTTCTGTGGGTGTCTGAGCTACCTCCTTTGCTCATTTTCCCTGCTGTATGGGCTGGGATCAATTGGTCCAAGATCTGAGCATCTCTCACCTCCCCGCTTGTGAGTCCTAGGAGAGATGGAGAGCCTGCCCTGTTGTAGGGTGGTCTGAGACCTCCTTCCTGCTTTGCACTGGGCAGGAAAGAAACAGGGCTTTGTGAGTGGGACCAGTCAGAGCGGGGCTGCTCGCAGAGCTGCTCTGTGTGCCTGTGGCTCTCCTCCCAGCGCGGGGCCCAGGTGGTGGGTGCAGGTGGCTGCCTCCTTTAAATTGCAGCTGGCACAGCCCAGAGAGGGCTGTGGGGGCACAGCTGGAGGGAGATGACATCACCTTGCCCACGGTGCCATCAAGGCACTGTTCCCATGGTGTAGGATCTTGTCCTGGCAGAGAAGGTAACTGGGTATTGCCCAAGTCCAGACTGCTGTGGAGCTGAGAAACCCACTGTCCATTCAGATGTGCCATTTTGGGCTGTGCAGGGGAATTTGGGGATGTGGCTGAAGGAAGTCTGGCTTCAGCAGGAAAGAAGAAGCTAAGCAAGGCATGGGGTGTGCCAGTGCTGGCCAAAGAGCTGATGGGGTACACACCAGGCTGTCTGGTGCCCCTCCTGTATAAATGGCCTGTGATATTTGTGTGTAACTAAGGTGTCTACCTGTGAATAAAAAAAAAAAACAATTGAAATGCTTTTTATATGAAGACAGATTTGACAGATTTGGTGAGTGCAGGATAGCAGTGTAGGGTCCCACTGCTCTTTCCTCCCTCCCACTCCTTCAGAAATTTAGAGGGTGAGAGGCTCAGCCAAGGTGAGCTCCTGTGACCCTGAGGAGGTGGGGGTCAACACGAGCAGCCAGCTGCCCCGCTATCAGCCAGGTCTCCAGAAGATGTGCTGGAGTGTTGGTCTGGGGAAGGGTGGTGAGGCAATGAGAGTGGCTAAGTACACACTTCTAGAAGACCCCAAAATCACCCATTTGAAATCAGCTGTCTCTTCACCCCCCCATCTGATTTGGTGCTCTCCATACCAGAGTCCCATGTGACATGGAAATATCTCAAGCTCCCGAGGGAGGCTGTTGGCCACTATTTACACCATATATCCTTCACATACTGTGAAGTGTTCCTGCACCAGCAGCTTCTTACCAGCAAGTGTAAAAAGAGGGTTAGAAAGTGGACTAACGAGAAAGGGGAATAACACACCGAGCAGCAGTGGGAGTGGAGACACAATTGCTGTGCCCCTTGGGATGGTTGGTGCTTCCAGGAGCTCCTGTGTAAGCAGTTCCTGCAGCACCCTGTAAATCCCTACCTGACCTTGCTGGAGCCCTGACCCCCAGGACAGGCTGCTTCAGGGAATGCTTCAGTGAGGGTGCTGGGCTGTACTCTGCCCTAATGCCTTGAGGCAGTAGGTAAGAATGCAGGAGTGCTCAACCTTACATCCCACTGCTCTGCTGAGATCCTGCTGGGCTGACCTCGTGCTTTATAAGCATTTCTTACACTTTAGGTTTTTAGCTGAAACAACCTCTGTGCCCCAGTTGATAGCTACTGGAGCATGGTACTATGAAATATTACTACAGCATACTTTGAATTCACATAGATTTTGTAGAAAAAGCATTTGAGACTTCCCTTTTTTAGAATGAGAAGCACTGCTGTTCTGAGTATAATGGTGTGGCATCTTGTTTGGAATTTCCCTTGCTTTCTATATATACACATGCAGCAAAGCCACAGGAAATGGAAGTTAAAAAAAAAAAACATAGAACATAGGTATCTGCTTCTTGAACAAATTTTATTCTTGTAGTTGGTTTTATTATTAGTGAGCACTTAATCTTGAGGCATCATTTAAGGCTTATTTTAAAAGATATGATATCCTAAATCATTGAAGGGGGAAGTAGACATTGCCTTAGAAGTTGCACGTTATTTGATAAACCTCCGTACTGTCCATGCTAAAGGAAAGAGCATTATTGTTGATCTTTTCTCCCTTGGGGCTTTTTGGGTAGGGACCGACTTCTGAGGCTTCTTGCATTTGTATTTTCTAAGATGCAGTGAGTCAATGTTGCCTACAGCTGCTGTCGTGACTGTGTGCTAAGGGCCCACTTTTGCATGGCAACCAGCATGGTTATTAGTAAACAGCCTTTACCTTAAAATCCCAAGCAAAGTACATTATAATTAGGTCCAGGAGAAATGAGAACCAGCTGGAGATAATACAGTCTGAAAATCTCATTGCTGGTGAGGTGAGAGCTCCTCAGGAGCTGAGTTGCCCTGGGCCTGGACTCAGGTTGGTTTGGAGAGCAAAACCGAGGTACGGTCATTTGGTGAAGGAGAAATTTTAGGAGAAGGGACTAATTGAAGGTAATTGGACAAATCCATCTTGGCAGCTGTTAATATGTTAAGACACATTCCTACAAGTCCCAGAAGAGGCAGTTACCCTGCCTGCTCTCAGCTTCTGTGGAACTGCAGTGATACCTCTGTCTGCCTTTTGTCTGGTATTGGCATGGCACTGCAGTACAGGCAGTGCTCACCTGAGTGAGAGATCTACAGAAGCCTAAACAGGCATTAACTTTGCCTGAAAAAAGGGCTCATTTCTCTTGGATGCCTTTTGTTAACAATACAGCAAATAAGGAACTGAGCCACATACAGTCAGACAGCTTTTCTGTATGATTTCAAGAGTCTCTTGTGTGAGGATGTGTTTCTGCACACATCATCGTTACAGATTATGTGTTTCAGTGAACGAGTGTAGGACAAATGGATAATGAAAGTTCACAAAGTTTATGCTATTGAAGTTCCTTTCACTGTATGCAGTTACTTTCTTACTCATTATGCCTTTATTCTTTTCTTTTAGGAAAGGAGCTGGGTTGATGTTGCCATTCAACCAAACAAGACATTCTATTTGGACAACCATCCAAGAAGCAGAGAGCACCAGTGTGAAGCCAGAAGGAGCTTTCCTTAATTTAGAGGGTTCAAAAATGCTGGAAACTCACAACCACTTTCACTACAGTGTTGGGATAGTGGAGCTGACAGGTTTTATGCATTCTGGTCTACAAGTTGAGAAATGTGACTTGTGAAGGTAGGGGGTGGTGGCAGTTGCTGGGGATGCCTTGGTGTGTATGCTTTGCCTGGTGAGGAGAGGGCAGGTAGAGATTCTGTAGAGTTTTATCAAGAGATCTACCAGTGAATTTGATGTAAAAGTCAAAGCACTGCATAACAGACAACTTTTCTTAGGAGCAATAGTTTATGGCCCATCATCTGAAACAAACATTTACATGTAAGACACTGGTAGTTCTTCATAGTGTAACGTTTCTTGGTTAAACCAGAACAAGTGTTATACTTTTTACCAGCTGGGAAAAAAAACGCCAAAAACATCAGTAAAGTCAAACAGCTCTGAAGAGAGGTATTTTTGTACAGAAAACCAGCAGATCTGTCCTAGATTTATGCCACAGATAGTCAAATGCCAGTCCTCATTTATTGCTCTTACTGCTTTATGTGGTAGCTGTAATCTGTGCTTGATTGGTAACTTCACCTGTTTTTGTTTATTGGTCCAATGTTGTCCTTGCTGTAGGTATATCCAGTTTCCCAGCACTGAAGTGCTATCCTTTCCCAGGATTACTGTGAAACTAATCTCTGCTCTGACTGGGGACTAATTCACAGAATTTAAATCCTCAAGGATAGGCACTTAGTTTTTGTGTACTGAAGATTCACCTATCTAATTCCTGCATTTATTTCTTATTAGAAATTATTTCTTATTGTAGGTGAGTCTATCGAACTCTATACCCCACAGGGATTAACATCAGTGGAAACCTGCAGCAGACTTCAGCTTCTGATATATATTAAAGCAGTCATCATCTCAATGCCATTAAAAAAAGGTACTGCCAGGTTCTAACTTACTTTACTGTTGTGTTTTCTTGAGTGTCTTTTAGTGTGAATCAGTACAAAAATCATGTCCCTATTTTGCTGTATCAACCCCTGGCACTAGAATGCTGATGTACACTGAAGCTGTAAACCAGGCTTGTCTAACGAGAACAGTCAAAAAAAGTTAGATTAGTTTATGCTACAGGAAGTTTAATCATGTTTCTCACCTTATATTCTCTGGGCTACATCTGATCTCCAAGACCTTAAAAGGCAATGTAAAAAATGGTCACTAAAAAAAAAAAAAAGAAAACATAAAACTTTCTGCATGTTTGTGCATGTTGTGTTGGAAAGAACAAGCTAGTAGTGAATCACAGGATTGCAATCAGTTGTAGATTAGATTAATAGCAACCATTGCTGCATGCAACGGCCCAGACATTGCTTGTGCTAATATCCCACCTAAGACAACAGTGGCATAAACCATCATCTTCCTTTGGGGCTGCAACAGGATCCTGAAAAAGAAATATCCAGAAAAATATCCACATTCCTCCTGAAGTGTAGGACAGGGAATGAAGCAAAGCAGAAGACAGGAGCATTGTTACACAAAGTAAGTTTTCTTTAATTATGAAGTGTGATGATTGCACTAGACCTTTACTTTCAATCCCCTCCTTAACTCCTGCTCTGACACAATGAGAAACACCTGGAGCAAAGGCTGCAAAAACCTGTGTCACTCTTACATTTGTACACTTTAATTGCTGATACTCCTTCTCAAAACAGTCCCCTGCTATATGTTGAGGTTCTCCCCAGTACGGACCAGATAAGAAGAAATTCAAGGTAGCATTGGCATAGTCACATGTGTGTGGCAGGGTAGGGGGTTCAGTGTGTTCCTGTGCCTCTGACAGGTCAATCTTCTGCTCAGAGATGAGGAGTGATTTTTTTTTCAACATATTTGAAAATAATCTGAGAAGCTGGTTATCACTAAAGTAATGAAATAACTCATATCTGAAACCATGACATTTAATTAGCCCTTAGTATAGTTGCTGGGACTATTTCACATTTAAATACTTACACCAAAAGAGATTTTTGACCCCTTTACTAATGTAGTAAAGCAAATCCACAATCACTTTAATTATAAAAATAATCCTTACATCAAATAGGGATACAATCAATAATTACACAAATATACATTTACAAGTCTGTAAGATAGATACTTATGGAACAGAAAATACAAATATCCCTGTACGTTGTTTCTGTGCAAAAAAGGCAGGCTGGTTTTGGTCAATAACCAGCCCTTTTATGTTTTCTTCACTTCTTCTGATTTCAGTTAAACAGAAGGATTTTCAGATGAGATGTCTGAAAGTTCAGCCTCAAGAGTCAAGAAAATACTTTCACTTTTAATCCAGATAAAGCACAATAAGATTTTTTCCTATCTTCTGCCAAAATGCTCCTTCCTGTTCTACAGCCTGCATTTTTTGGAAGAGGAGGAAAATTCCAAGTTCAGTAACTTTTTTCACAAGACATGAGACTGCGGTAGAGAATTAGACCCAAATAAAGTCAAGCTGCACTCTGAAGCTGAACTACCATTGTAGGTTTCAGTTTAGTTTGTAGTAGAATCTGCATTACACTTGCCTTCCTTGTAGCTCTCAAAAATAATTCTTCAGAAAAATACTTTGCTTTCTCTTGAAGCTTTTCACACAGTCCAAAAGAAGGCAAAATCAAGCAAGAGGTAGATATTGTTCATCCTCCTAATTCCCCAGAGCTCTCCGTTTGAATTTTTCTCTTTTAGGACTGTAGGAGATATGTATAGAGCAAGTTTTATGTCTGTAAAAGTAGTGATTGACTTACACCCCTCACATCCTGTGGTCACTGACAACATTCAGCAACGTGCTTGAGGAATTCATCACTGAGTTCATCACTGAAGAACCTCATGCAATGAGGGCATCTGAGTTCACCCTGTGCCCTGCCTTCAGATCCCGAGTTTCCACTGTCCCCAGGAGGAGAAGCTTGTTCAGACTGTGAGTTTGTTCTTCTCGTGCCTGTCTGGCCCCGGCTGTTGCCTCGTAGATGTTCGACATTCGTCTGAAGGTACAAATGATTTTGGTTACCAGCGTGAACTCTGAAATGACTACTTGTGTCTCTTGAGTCCTAGAAAGAGAAAGGAGAGCTCTTGAAAAAGGAGCAGTAAAAATATATTCTTTAACAGATGATATTTTATCACCTTATCTGAAACACCACTCAAATGTTTATCAGGTGGGATATTAGCCAAACAAATTATTAATCAGTTTTTGCAGTGTTACTAAAATTGTTGTAAAGAAGATTTGTAGAAAACACAGAATACAATCAGTGTGCTACTTTAAAGATGCCAAGAGTCACGGCTGTCCTCTAAGAATTCTAAGAATTCACCCTTACTATGTTGATCCAAAAGTAGAAGGAAAACGGATTGGAAAGGGGTATTACATCTAAACTGGGAAGCATCTCCACCAGAACTGACTATAAAATAATCTAAGTTTTTGATAGCTGCACTTTTGATAACTGCACTTTTAGAAATAGTAAGATATTTTAAAAATATATTTTAAAGTATATTTTAGTCCAGAATCCTGTTGGCATGCTTAAATTAAAAAAGGAACATGCTGCTTTCTTACCTGTCTTCTTGCTAGCTGGTGTTGCAGACATGCAACTTCTGCCTGAAGTTCTTGTATTTTACTCTGTGCTCGTTCTCTGTCTGATCTCTCAGATGTGAAATCATCTTTATAAACCAGGACCTGAAATAGAATTATTACGTTAATCTTTTATAAATTAGAGCATTGGCAGGTTAGATTGAAAAGCTGAGGCTATGATTCCTTGGTTACTTATTCCCAGAATCTCAGTATTATCTTCTCTATCATATCTATAATTCAATGCTGTTTGCATTTCTTTTACAGATCTTTCATATTCTGTATTAAGGCCAGCAGAACTGCATGGGGTTCTTTAAGTAGTGAGTTTCCTTTAAATCTGTGTTGTTAAGTATCTGTATAGCCAAATGTGCAAAGACAGACAAATGTCAAAAAAATAAATCCATTTCCCCCCCTTGGACTTCAGTGGTCTGGGAAGACACTAAGAATTCCCATCTCTAGGAAAAAGAAACTTAATGACCTGTTGCTCCAGCATTTGTATGTGCTCATGATCTCCTTCAATAGCCTTCTTCATGTCTTCTAGTTCTCTCTTAGTTTTTAGGCACTCGTTCATTTTTTCTTCCAGCAGCTTATTTAACCGGAATATCTCCTTGTGCATCAGGTCGGAATTCCTTTGTGCTGAAGTTCCACCGTGGTGCTGGTCCAGCTGGGACTTCATCTCCTTCAGCTGCAAGTGGAGTCTCTTCACATACTCATCCCTACTCGCGTCGTACTTCTGCCATTTTGCATTTAAATCTTCCACCTGAAAGTGTATCCGGGAGGGGCATGAAGAACAGGAAGACACAAGTTTCCAAGGTTTCATATGCTGTCTATTTGTGCTGGACCAAAATTCTCTGGGGGACAATGTAACATGCTGACTCGACTCCTGAGGGTGGGTAAGTCACTGTACAGGAGAGCAGGACATGATTGTGCAGACTCTTCATGGGCAGCCTTCCCATCTCCCAGTCCAAAGGGACAGTATTAAATAAGGTGGAAAGGGAGGGGTTGGTGGTCACCCTGGGCCTAGTGCTGTTCTTCTGGGGTGGAATACTTATCCATGGAAGGAACATGAAAATTTTCTGCTGCACTGAATTCTTAACAACAAAAACCCACTATGTTAAAAATTATGTAACAAATTGTTCTTAGCTAAGGGAACAAAAACTGTGTGCCATGTTGAAGGGACTAAGAAAAACTGTCTTGCATTCAACTGCCATTTAATTAGATTAACCAGACCTTATCTCTCCCAAATGTACTCTAATTTAAAATACTTCATAAATATTAATCTGTAACAAAATGAAAGTACTCACGTGAGCTACTTTTTGTTTTAACATCCTGTTTTCCTCTTGCAGGTTGCAGATAAGAGCTTGAAGTGAAGTTTCATTGTCTAAAAGCTGTAATTTTCAGAAAAAGTTAGGTGTTACTTAAAAATCTCAGATGCTGTTTGGCTATGCTGTCAAACTGGAATTAATGGGGTTTTTTTAAGTTGTGTGTAATGACATACATCTAGGTCTATTTATTCCTATATAGTTTATTTCTAAATATTAATAGTACAGCCTACAACTTTTAGTATTAAGAAAAGCAAAAATGTACTCGGTTTCTTACGACCTTGGTGCTGCTTTTAATCAGACCTAATGGCAACAGAGTTTAGGAGTTTAGACAAACTCCTTGGAAAACTACTTGCCTGGAGTGGGAGAATGCACAAAGGCACAGCTATGCCTTCATCTTGCTTTGTTATTACTGTCAATTTTGGCCACTACTAGGAAGAAATTACTGAGGGGAAAAAACCCTGCTTGCTAAATAATTGACTAAAATGATACCTCTTTTTTACAGTTGTGACATCTGCTTAAAAAAAACCCAGTGTACATGAGTAATATAGAACACTTCTGTGCAAAATTCCCTAGAATCAGCTAGTAATGGCATCTGAAATTTCTCCTCTTCGACAGGGAAGTCCCCACTGTACAAGGTTAGCTTCTTATTACATATATCAAAGTCAATCAAATTTCCTGTCTATCAATTACACGTTAAATATGATAATGCCAAATGCTTCAAGTGCCTTAAAAAGTCCTTTTCTATCTACTCAACCGCTATTTCTAACAAGTAACTTTAACGTGAGTAATTTTTCTTTGAAAATGCTTCTGGAATGTTTGACAAAGCAGATGTGAGCATGTGTAGAATTCATCACAACAGCACAGATGAGTGGTCATGTGAAAAACAGCATTACCACCGTGTAGCAGTAAGAGAATAAGTCAGAATTATTCTTTTTCATGAGAACTGTCCGTAGCACCCCACTCAATACTCAGTGATCTGTTACTAGAGGCAGCACTGCTAATGTTGTTTCCTTACAGTATTTTAATGAATTGCCTAATGACTCTCAGCCATCAGGACTTCTGGAACAGCAGAACAATGATCTACCTCTACACTATGCTGAGAATTTCAACTGAAGCCTCAACAGCCATTAGCAAATACATCAAAATCCAGGTGTTTCTTTGTGCCCTACAGTAGCACTTCTGCTACTGTCTTATTATAAAGCATTTTTTTTAATATCCCTCCTGAAGAGAAACATTGCCCTGCACTGAGGCCAGGGGGAATCCCAGAGCAAAAAAAAAGAAGGTAAGACACCTTGACTCATATTCCCCTAACCAACTTTCTGTAGGTCTGTACTACGTGTGCAAAGCCAAATCCTGATCCAAGAAGACCACGTGTTACAGAGTTCTTAATATAAATACTACTTTGAAATACCTCTTTGTTTTGTGATTTTCATGCTTAAACAAGTAATCAGGAGAGATTGGCTTCAAAATCACAGCACCACCTAGTGCTGAACAGAAGCAGGGGTGGTACAAGGTAGGTATTGTCTCCTGTGTATGAAGAACTGCAATTGTGGAATTGCTGAGGTTGGATGGAACATCTGAAGCTCTCCTCTCAAAAAAAAGCCTCTGATGATGAGATGACCAAAGTTGAAGTGGCAGACAACTGGTTCCATCCTAAATTTCAGATATGCAGAACTATTTACCATTGCCATGGCAGCCTTAACACTCTACCTGAAATTATTTAAAGGGCTGTTTCTCACCATTCCCCAGTTACAGCTATCATATTATAATTAACACCTCAGAAGCTAATAAGACTTTAAAGACACATAGGAACTGTAAGCATACCTGATTAGATCTTTCTGTAGGTATCTGGTCATCTGAATTCCCCTTCTCTTTTCTTTGCTTCTCTTCTAGACATTTTGCCAGATGTTGACACATTTCTGCTGTGGATGCTAATTTGCGTTGAAGTTGGTGAGTTTCATCAGTGAGTGAACGGCACAAAACATCACTGGTGGCCTGAGCCTTCTCCCTCTCTGCCAAGGTCTTCTGCAGTCGTAAGATTTCTCTCTCCTTTTCATATGGAGGCTGATTTATCATCTGCTGTATCTCTCCATTTTTCTCCTCCAGCTGCTGATTCAACTTCTGTACTTCCTAAACAGAAGGGGGAAGGGAAGTTATTTAAAAGCAAAGTAAACCCAAAAGCTTAAATATGTCTAAGACTGACTTCCATATTGCAGTAAGTCCTTATTGCTCCTGTACTCATTGCAAAGTACTTAAAAAGCAGAATAAATCCATTTCATTTCTGTATGATCACAAGACCTTGAACCTGATTTCAGCATTCTGATTGGGCATAACATTTTATTCTTTCAATAAATAAATATTAATGTTTAATATAGATAAACAGCACTTGTTCTTATTACTGACATTGAAATTCTTTAGCATCATGCTAAATGCTAAACTTCCCCTTTAAAGATATTCAGCATCAGCCTTTCAAATATGTTCAGATACCACATTTTTTCAACTGTTTGCAAAGTGTCAGTGAGATCATCTCTTACAACAAATTTCCAAACAAGAACTTTTTCAAATGTATTTTAGGTGAGTGTCATATATGGAAAATGTTTTGTACAACCATTAGGTCAAGAGATTACTTATGACAAAAACACTTGTTTCAGTTTTAAGTACTGCTGCTCGGTTTGGAAATTACTTCACGCAGCTTCATCTAGAAATAAATGCTTTAAAAATCTTTGAGTATTTCAGACTGAACCTGGGAAAGTCTTAATGACAGTAAACAAAACAGTACTTGTGCTGGATGGGGAGGGACATTGTTTTGAGACTTTTTCTGTCAAGAAAGATACTGATTTCCCTAATCTATCTCCTCACAATACAGACTTGTCAGTTACTTCTTCAAATATGAATGTGCTACCTCAGTGTCAATACAAAAATCCATTTCAACGAGCACTTTAAACAAACCACTTTCATAGAAAAATTGGTGGCATCAGCTGATTATCTTTGAGAACAAAGTTGTTGCATCTGATAAATTCAGCGAGTTTTTGACTAATTTTCTTTCTCCTTATGAAAATAGTTGCATGAAGGTCTGTCATGCTAAGCTTTTGATTAGGATTTTATAGTTTGCCTTTTTGAACTTAACGCAGGGGGAGCCACCGTTGGATACTTTCCCCCGCGGCCAGCGCAGCTTTGGGCGCCCGGGGATGCAGCACGTCCTGTCAGAGGCAGCGGCCTCGCTCGGCGGGGCTCGAATCCTCGCTCAGCCCCCGCTGTCAGCGCTGGCTCCTGCGCGCCCCCAGCTGATCCCAGACCCAGCGAGCGCTCTGGGGGCAGAACGCCGGCAGCCTCCGCCCCGCACCGCCACTGCTGGCCCTGCAGCGCTCGAGTCCCTCGCTTTCCCGGGAGCAGCGCGGAAAGGCTGCGCCGCTCCCTGCGCACCCTCGGCGTTACCTGGCTCAGCGCCTCCACTCTCCGCGCCGAGAGCCGCTCGCTGTCCCGCAGCTGCTGGCGGGCCTGCCCCAGCTGCTCCAGCAGGCTCTCCACCAGCGAGCGGGCCGGCTCCGCGCCCGCCGCCGCATCCCCGCCCTGCGCCGGGGGCAGCCGCTGCCGGGCCAGGCTGCCCCGCAGCTCCCGGATCGTCGCCTCCTTGGCCGCCAGCTGCAGCTGGAGGTGCTTCAGCTGCTGCGCGGATTCGTGGTACAAGGTGCACAGCGCGTTGTACCGAGGCACTTTATTCTTCAAGCTCTTGTTTTCCCGGTGCAGCTTCTCCAGCGTCTCCTCCACCTGCCGGAAGCGGGTCACCAAGGGGTCTGTGCTGCCGGCCTCGCTTACCGAGCACATGACCAGGGTAGGTCCCTTCTCTTCCTTCTCCAGGGCGAGCAGGAGCCCGGACAGGTGCATAAAACCCCGGAGCCGAGCAGGGCCGAGGCAGCGGCTTCGCTCTTCCGCCTTCCCCGGCGGGGTAGGAGGCGGCCGCTCCCCTTTAAGGGCTCGTAGGGCCCGCCCATGCCGCGGCTTTTTTCTGAGGCTGAGGCCGGGCCTCGCCGCGCTCCGCCCCGGGGAGAGCCCCGGGCCGGCAGGGAGCGCTTTCCCCCGCGGCCAGCGCGGGATGCGGCCCCGGGGGCAGCGCTGCCCGGGGAACCCCGGCAGGGGCGAGCGGGAGAACCGGGGGCGGGGGGAGAAACCTGGGGGCGAGGGAGAGGCGCTGGGGGAGCGGGAGGCTCCGAGGGCGAGGGGGAAGTCCCGGCTGAAGGAGGGGAATGCGGGCAGGCGGCCGCAGGAGGGGCGCTGAGGGGGAGAAGGAGGCCCGGCGGAGCGAGGNGGCGGCGCTGGTCCCGCCTTGCGAAAGCCCCGGAGCGCGGCGTCCTCCCGGCGCCGCCGCGGGAATTCCCGGCTCGGAGCGGGACTTCCCCCGCTGGCGGCGACCCCGGGGCTCTCCGCTCTCGCCTCTCCGACCGACCCCGGCTCCGACCCCCGGGGCAGCAATAGCAGAAGAAACACCCAGGAGCCCTCTGTTGGTGTTGTGTCTGCATCGGTGGCGAGGGGATGGCTCCGGACAGACAGAGCAGCACATCCCCCCTCATGAGCCGCGTACCTGTGCAGGCGCAGAGGAGGAACTTCCTTAGCAAAGACCTCGAAGAGACCAAAATGTTCGGTCGTCAAAATCCGTATCACCAGCTAGTGTTTATACTCTCAGGACGAAGCGATGAAGGCAAAACCAAGTGGTTGACACTGAACGCAACAGTGCCTGCTGGGCGCCCTTGCAGTGGAGAACTTTTTTATTGGCAACATAGAGACAGAGCTTGTTAATCAAGAATATCACGGTCAGAGAGTAATGCTGGTGTAGTATTTCTCTCAGGAAGAGGAGAGTATGGTAAGCTGGACTGTGAGAAAGCATGTTTTAGATTGGTTTTGTTATACCCATGCTACCATTCTGGTGGAACCAGGTGGGAGGGAAAAGCCTTAAACCAGTGCAAAAATAAGGCCCAGGTTGCTTTTGTTGCTATTTGCAATAGTATTTATTGTGTATGCATGTCTGCATGTGCATCATAACACGTACAGCACAGAGCTCCATGTGTGCACACAGCCTTAGTGCACGAGGTTCAGCCAAACATCACCCGGGAGATGTTTCTGGGCCAAGTGCCCAAAATACAGCAAGTGAAAATCACCACATGCTACTGGTAGAGGCAGCAAAAAGAGAAGACTTTAGACAATGTGATAGAAAGCACTCTACTGTGTTTGCAGGTCTCAGGGTAAAAAGACAGCAATGAATAATTTGTGTGGAAGAATTTACAGGAATGGGAACATGATGAAAGGAAAAGATGGTGAACTTCAAAGCTGAGACTGTCAGTTGCACTGGTGATGGATCAGAAGCCTCATGGTGCATATGCAACACAAGATAGAATAAGGACAATGGGTGCAAATTCAAACAACATAAGTTGCAATCCAGTACAGGGAAAAATATTTTTTGTAAGGATAATCAAACATTGGAAGTGCTGGAGTAAGGGCTAAAGACCTCCTGAGGCTCCCCCCAGCATGAATTATCCGTGATTCAATTAAGCTTTTTCGAGGTGGAAAGTCATTATTTTGTCACCTTAATTATGCTAGAAAGAATTATCCCAAATATTATGAACAGTGAATTCAAAGCAGTCCGTTAGCTGATTCTAAGAATATAACTGAATTTTATAGAATTTTATTGCACAGAAGACCCTGTGTAACAGAAAAGGGTAAAGCACTTATGGTACAGGTCTCTGGCACATTTGCTATTGCATCTAATACTGTAAATATCAAATTATTAAGGACAATGAAAAACCTGTGTGGAAGTTGAGGGAATAACATTTTTGACTTTTTACTTGTACAGAGTTATATTCTAGAACCTTAAGATGCTAATTTTGCTGTGAAGAAAGCTCCTGCTTTAAAATACCTGTACTTCATCACTTTCATATACATTAGAAAAGTGAAAAAAACAGGTAGACTTCATGTTATATTTTCATTATTGTGTTACAGTCAGAGCTAAATGAAAAGTTTGGAGCAAGACTGCTTTTTCTGACTGTCAAAATATTTTGTAGAAACCTATGATGAAGCCCTGGTGCTGGAGAAATATTTGGTTTCCTGCCAGTTTAAGTAGCAAACTATGAGGAAACTCAGCAATCCCGTGTTTGCAGATGGGGCAGTGATATCCTTAGACCAAGCATCAGGGAATTTAGTTAGCTACCAAATAGAATCCTTTATAATACAGTTATATTTGTAGTATTGTATTAGTATATTAAAATGAAGCATAACTGAAAACTTGGTATTAATAGTGCCTTGGATAAAGCCAGCATTCCCCCAGGAAAACACCACTGACTTAAGGGAAATTTGACCTGCGTAAGTGCTGAGTAAGAAACTGATCCCATATGTTCTTGGGAATGCCCTTAGATGACTGTTTCCTTTTGTCAGTTCTGAAATGCAGAGGAATTCCTGGGAATTCAGTCAAAGAAACCGGTGCCAAAGAGTGAGTCACATCTTAAGCCATGTTTCATAGTACCTGGCTTTTCCTGGATTGCCTCTCGTGTGCTGCTCCTGTTTGTTGATAAAGCAGCTGGTTTGTGCTGTGGCACACTTATCCTTTTTTGGGGTTGGACAATCATGAGGGCTTATTAAGTGCTGTATGAACAATGGGTATGCTCTGCAGGACTTAATATAAAGAAAAAACTGTATTTTCCATACTGTACTGGTTTCAACATGAAATATAAGGTGAAGTTCACTTTAATTCTTTATCAGTGTAGGGTGTAACAGGATATTATACTCACGTGGGAAAAAATTAACCTCAGATTTCGTTAAAGAACTCTTAAAGTTGTTTTGAATAAGTAATTCTGTGCACATCACAACTTATTAGAACGTGTGAGATGCATCATGCAGTGCATGTACAGAAGTGATTAGATACTGCCTAGAAACAAAAGAGAAGCGAAGCTCTTCCTAGGAAAGCAGGAAGAAAGGAAGGTGAATAGTATGGTTAGATTAATTAAGGGTTCATAGATGTAGATATATTTAAAATTTCATTTTTAAGCATGAATTATTTTTAGAGGTGGTACAAATAATTTCTCTGAATGTAGTAGTTCTATTTCTGTAACATTAGTGAAAATCTTACAAGTCTTTATATTTAAAAGAGTAATTCTCTGTGGACATGACTATACAACATATTCGGGGGGTTCTGTCATTTACTAAAAGTGATCTCTGCTCAATTCATAAGAAATTGTATTTTTTACTTGTGAGTCCAGATGTTGTTCAGCCAATCAAGCTGTGGTTTACCCCATGGTCTTAAGTCATCACTAATTGTCCTGGAGTTTAATGACATAATGACACTTAGATAAAGTGTTAGAATTGCCTTGAGCTGATTTACCTAAACAGAACTGATTAGAAATTAGTAAGTGATCCTCTGGCTGCTGTAGGCTGAAAAAAAACCAGTAAGTTTGCATTTCCTTTGCTGCACTGTGCAGTGCAAAAGGGGAAAAATAACCTATAATGAAATAATCTGACATACTCCCTGCTACATAAGATGCCTGCCTGAGAGCTCTATGTGGATCCAAAAATCTGATTGTCATGCTGAGCAACTGAAGTGTTAATGCTTTTGTGACTCACAGATTGACAATAATTATGAGCTGCAGGCATGTTTACACTTCTTCCATGGGCAGGACTAAACATCCTTTATATACATCACTCTATTGGGTGTTCTGATGATGTAATGTTCGACATGTTTTACATCCGGAATGACAAACTCACTGAGAGGTTGGCCCAAGGGCTTCCAGGATTATTCCATTATTCCATCCGAAACTGGATGAACGCATGGCTATGACGTATGTATGTGGCCATCTCTGCATTGAGGCTCTGACTTGGAACACAGCATTCCTTTTTCAGTCTTGTTTTCTGTTTACACACATGAAAATATTTACTTTAGCTAGGGGAAATAGAATAGGGTTTATTTATTTCTAATGTAAGAATTTCCCTGTGCGTTTTTTGCACAGTTTGCACTTAGGAGGATGTAAAAACCAAAAGGATTTTGATGCAGAGGGCAGACTCCCAGGGCCCATGTTCTTAATCACAGTAAGGCTGAATAACCAGGATGAGCCATACAAAGCCATGGCATTGGTCAGATCCATAGCAGTCCAATCTCTTTTCCCTAAGAAGAGTTTCTTTCACATTTATATGGACTAAGGTGGTTCAATCTCATCCTTATGGGTCTTGGTAGATAAGCTGGACATTCACTTGTATGGGTCTCTCAGTAGGCCCTCGATCTGTGTGTGCCCATATCCAGGCAACAGGTTTCTGTTATGCCTTGGTATTCCTCAATGCCTTGGATCTTTGCTGCAGCTCACCTTCCTGTGCTTACTGGTACTGTCTATATCCCCCCAAATGTTCAGCCATTTCAGCC
Source organism: Daphoenositta chrysoptera (assembly GCA_013397915.1). Taxonomy (NCBI): domain Eukaryota; kingdom Metazoa; phylum Chordata; class Aves; order Passeriformes; genus Daphoenositta; species Daphoenositta chrysoptera. The sequence continues at coordinate 2,255 of VZRO01008028.1, read as the reverse complement.
CTGCTTTAGTTTCCCCTGGATATTTTCACTTTTAGCAGTTTATCTTTCATCTGCCCATGGTGCAATAGCACCAGTTGGCTGGGTCTGACCTTGCAAACTGGAATTTATTGTAGTGCTGATGCTGTCTCTGTATCCGAGAAGTTCAGTTTGGTTCTTTAGAAAACCCTATCATGATGTCACTGATTCTATTTACAGGAATGTAAAAAGCTCTCTGGTGAATGTAAGTTATCAACAAGTGGAGGCTGTTTCCTTACAGGCATAAATCACTTCAGCTGCTGCTCCTACTCAGAGGCAAGTTACTTCTTTGAGCTTGTACTGGTTAAAACCTTGGGGTTTGCCCTTGTCTATTTATTCCTGCTGAGCAGTGCAGGATATGTTGGCTTGTAGTTGTCATAGGACATTTTTTCCTAATCTGATGATTTGAAATGCTGCAGACAAACTTTTTTTGTGTTGCAGGAAACACTCTCCTAACTCTTAATGTAAGATACATATTACAGACTCTTTGGGGATTTTATATATGCTAATTGGATTTTCTGCTTTGGTTAATATTGAGTGCTGTGAGTTTTCTGGTTTCTGTTATTCACCTTTTCTCAAAGCCCAGAGAGTTGCAAAGCTAAACTGGGGGGGAAAAAAAAATTATTAAGTATAACTTAGTACTTGGCATTCACTTGCAAGACTGGAAATCAAAGGTTTGCTGGTGAAAACCTAATTATTTGCAGATTTATTTGATATATTAATGTTGTGTAATGAAACTTCCTAAAGCAGTGTCCATGATGTCTCTGATCCAGACCACTCATTCTAACTAGAAAAAGGCCTGTTTAAATATTTTTAATCTTTAGCTTTTCTGACCTAGAGAGCAAACAGACCTTAAGGGTTTGGTTAGATAAATTTTTGATTTAAATGTCTTATTTTAAAACTGTGTTTTAAAGGATGATGGGGAAAGGTGATTTCCTAAGACTACTGGGAACCTCAAAAGAGATCATGGTTGAGTAGAAATTAAATTCTACTGGAATTCTAAATCAGGAAAAAGAAACTTTGGATGCTTCTTAGAATGTCCTTGGTACTAGGTGGTGAAATAGTTTTCAGAACTATAATATAGAAGAAGTGTTGGGAGGAATTAAGTAGCTAGAAAAAGAAAGTGGAAGTGTCCTTACCACACCATTCACTCTTCTTCCACAGAAGTAGCAACATTTCCCCAAATTCAGACTAGTGTCCAGTTCAGAGGCAAGAATCAGCACAGTAATGTTCCTCTGGAGCTCCATCTGTAAAGCAGAATATCCATCAATCGTCCTGGGAAGAAAGGGAAAAGCAGTTTTCAGCAGTTTTAAATTCAAGTCATTGATGTAGTCTTTTGCAGACTGAAGGGAAGAAATAATGCCATGTAGATACCAGCTGCTGAAAAGTTCAGCTCTTGCTCAAGTGTATTTTTGTTATGAGCCAGACTAAGCATATTCTCAGTCATAGGTCATGCTTGAAGTAGACAAGCATTTTGACACTTTATGCTCTCAAACAGAATTAATGGAAACTNTATATTATAATATAATATTTCCACTATTTTTAGTGGGAAAATAGAATTTCTTAGGAGCCTGCATGCCAGTACCTGCTCAGACCTAGCACAATAAATGAGTATAATGTGGACGTGTGGACACGTAGGTATGGGTTGTAGAAGATTAAATCAGGAAACCATAAGGAAAAATAATGTATTTCTTGGAAGTGATAATTCCTGAAAAAAAAGCCACTGCAGCTTTTTTCGTGGCTGAATGTGTCTGAGCCACCCAGTGGTACAGGAACTTACACTCATGATAACAGTGAAATATGCCTCTGTCTACAGGAATAAATCTTTTCAGCTCTAAATTAAATGCTTTTTCCAATTAATTATATTAAATTTATGCAATATGTTATGATTACTGCTGGGTTAATGTACATTTTAGGATAGGTAGCTGTTAGGCTAAGTCTTTACTATCTTAGTGCCCTAAGCTGTAGAGGAAATACTACAGGGGAGTCTAGATGTATGGTTTTCATTAAATTTCGGATGAGAGCTACTAATATATTTAATTGAACAAATAGAGAGGCCACCATCTAATGGAGTGAGTTTAAGAATTGATTGACACTGATCTCTGCTGTCTCTTCCCTTGAGTTTGCTGCTAGATTTTGAGTAAGTTTTGTAACAGCTTGGTTTGCTTTGCCATTTGAATCTTCCACTACTGACAATAGTGACATTGCTGTAGATGGCTTAAATATCTGAATAAATAATG
>VZRO01008027.1:166872-194330 GCA_013397915.1 Daphoenositta chrysoptera | reverse complement strand
AATAAATAAATATAAAAATAAATGATTTATATTTGATTTATAATTTATAAAGAATCAGTAGGAGATTTCCATAGTTTAGGCATTTGTGATCATGGATCGTATTATCAGAATTGTCCCAATCAATGAAAAATGGAAATGCAATTGTTGGCAGTTTCTTAGAGCAGAAAGGAAATCTGGAGAAAGGAAGGCTGGAACGCTGCATGTCCACTGAATAACCTTGGAAAATTCATTTGTGTCTTCTGCTTTGGCTTTCCATTTGCAAAGGGAAATACTGACTCCATTATCCACCTCCTAATCATCAGATGGCAAGTCAGGAGCTCATTCTGTGGTTTTGGGCCATGCCCAGTATGGAGATCCAGGAGCAGCTGAAGCCCCTCCCTGGAGCACAAACAATCCCCTTTAGAAGACCCTCATTCCCTCACTCCCTGATTCCCTCACTCCCTCACTCCCTGCTCGTTCCCTGGGCACTTTCGGAGCCAGCACAGGCAGGCAGTGCTCCTGCAGCGGTCTGTAGGAGCAGACCCGTCAGTCCTGTCCTGGAGACTCTTCTGCTGTGTTTGAGCAGCGGCTTCAGGCTGTAAATGCCCCGTGGGCTGCAGCGGCAGGGGAGCAATCCCATATTGGCCCCTGTGGGGCTGGGGATGGCTCAGCCACGCGCTGGATCCCCCCACGTTCCGGAGGAGCTCTGCTGTTTGTCTCAGAGACATCTGGTGATGGACCACTGAAATCTGCTCCTTTGATTTGGGCTTTATGTGGGTTCATTCCTGACAGATCTTATTAAAATAAAATGAACACCAAAGTATTCCTGCAAGTAATTTCTTGCTTTTTCCTTGTTTTCAGGTTTTTCCATAAGTGTAGCTTTGCCCTGTGCTGCACAACAAATGTTCTGAGATTACCTACATTGAGCTGTTTTAAATCCTGGAATTAGCAACTCTTTCACGAATTTTTATCATGTGAAACACCTCTATCAAACAATTTATCTTTTGCTTATCAGATATTTGGGTTTTTTTACTGAATTATGAGTAAATATTTATGTTTTACAGAGACACTGAAATTACCTGGGAGAATGAAAGGACCAGTTTTAATGTACTTAGTCAAATGTGCATTTTTCTCTAGGATTGTTGGTGGCCTGTCTGAGGAACTGCTAGAAACAGAATAGATGGAATACTTAGGATAATCACTCTGAAATACTCAGCCTGTAGTTTTCATTTTATTTTACGTGCTTGGACAACCAGTAGGATCAATCCATAGATAACAGAACTTATGAGTTGCATTGTTACAGAAAATTTCCTTACCATTCACTTTTTTAAATTATTATTTTAATCTCCCACTTCAAGTGCAGAAAGAATCCCCACAAAAGGATTATTACAAACCTTGTTATTTTCCACTCCAAGTATGAAGTGCAACACTTCCACATTTCCTCCCCTACCACAAGCACATAAAGCATTCCCAGTTCTGAGTGTGCTGTGAGCAGTGGGAGTGTGGACAGGGCATGAGAGAGAAAATAACCTGGGAGTGCCAGAGGTTAGCCAGGCTGTTTAATACACACAGCAGAGAGGGTTTAAATGGATTTTACTGCCTTCCTGACTGAACTATTGAAAACGGAGCAGGACAATGAGGGATGGAATTGATGACAGAAAGGTTTGGCAGAATAAACCTTGATTGCCAGTAATGCACAAAATCTATAGTTTAGTTTTGTAGCAGTGACAGCAATGTTCAAAGATTATTATTATCTTACTCAAACTCTACTCCTATCATTGCTTAGAGTTTCCTGCAGTGATAAAGTTCTTTTCCTCTCCCAGCACTGATGTGCTGGCATAACCCCTCCTCTTTCCAGAGACTTTCTGTTGCAATATAATCTGACCTGGGTAAGAACCCCAGGGGGAAGGGGTGACAACCGCTGTGAAAAACTGAACGTGGTGGCACTCAACAGAAGCAGTTTCACACCTGATTATTGCAATCAAACACACCAATAACTTCGGGGTGTAACTTATTCTTGTTTCACCTTGCCAGCTACCGAGCTACCAACATTTTTAATAGCTATCCTTCTTTATTTCTCTGGCTAAACTCCAGATATTTGTGTTTTCCCTGAGCAGAAGGGCACCTGTACAACACGCTCTGTGCTGCTGGTGCTGTTATCATCAGCACCCTGCCATGACTCAGTCTCTCTAGCTCCATTCAGAGCAACATTCTGCTGGGTCATCTTTTACTGATGAATGTGAGAAACGTTCAAAATAATAAATGGAAACTGATTCTGAAAGTGCAGAGCTAGACTGACTGAGACATAGGGTGAATGGCAATGAGCAGAGATCACAGAATGTCCCTCCAAGGAAAATCAGAGCAGCAGCAGTGGACTTTTAGCTTAGTGCAACATTTGCTAAAGTCAAGCTGCCTCTGGCTCAGAGAAAATGAAAGTGCCATTATTGGCCTTCAGGAGGATGCTGGAACAGTATGTGTGCTGTTCCTTCTGAGAGTATTTGTTCCCATCTGACACACACATTAAGAACCAAGAGTAAATACTCAGATATCTTAATTATCTTGCTGCTTTTATTATGCTGTGCTTGGTTTTCATCCTGGGAAGCCATACGTGGAAGGCTTGCAGGATCAGCCAGACAGAAAGTCTGTTCTGCCTTTCTAGAAACAAAACAGAAATCACTTCTAAAACAGAGGTCAGCCCAAAGTGGGATTCTGGTGTGGCAGCCTTTGAGAATACTGATACTGCAGCATTAATTCACAGTGCACAGAGCTTTTATTTATAGTTAGCAAATATGTGCACCCTTGAGCCCCATCTAACCTTTCAGGAATAGGTTAAAATTAGAAGTCACTGGTAGAGGGCTCATCTGCTGAAAAGCAGGAAGCTGAACTGCTTTTGGGTTTGCTTGCCTTTCTCTGCAGGCAGTGAGATGCTGGCTTCTTACGTTAGCAACACAAATCCCATTTGCATTAATAATGCCACAGTTGATGCAGTGAAGTAAAAGATGCAATTAAATTTCCCTCAATAGACTCAGAGCAGGTTGTAAAGTGCTAAAAAGTAAATCTGGCAAATGAAGTGCCCAGATGAGCAAACCAAGTGCTGACATAGAGAGGGGGTTCCTGAGAAAATCAGGTTTCACTGGTGATAATTCAGTGTCTGATTTAGGAGATCTTTTCTGTAGAATAGTAGGCAAAACTATTTCATCATATGTTTAATCCTATCTGACATTATTTGTCTGAGAATTGTCCTACATAGGTAACAAGCAAGATAATATTGAAATAAGGATTTCCTAACAATCTTCCCTTAGCAACTCCAAAATTATTTCTGATGCGCTGAGCCTTCCTCAGTCTAGACTTGCACTTTAGCTGCTGTCACAGAACCTTTCAAGACAAAAAATCCCCAAAACACCACCTCTGCCTCTAAGCTAGAAAGGATGGGTTTTGCCTAATTACCAATAAACTGATTTTTAATCAGCATAATTGAAAAAATTGTAACAGAACTTTAATATGAACTAACTACTGCACTACATGTGCTGGTCTTTGACTCTCTGTGATGGAAGACTGCTATGGCATTTCGTTGGTATTTGGAAGATTTCATTAATGATCCCAAGAAGTCATTAAGTAAACTTTAAAGAAGAATAGAATAGACTAGACTAGACTAGACTAGAAAAATATGGTGTTTGTGTTTTGCAGGTTTCACTTGCTATAATTCCTAACATTAGTCAGGGAATTTTAACTCATTTTGATGTTGCTTTGGCTTCTTTTACTTGTAGCTAAATTGAGAAAAATGCCTCTTATACAGGAAATTAACTTCTCACACTCTGGAGGAAAATTGTGTCTATTGACATCTGATACTCCCTGAGTTTTATGCCACTATTCAGGCTGGATGCAGACTCAAATTTGAATATGTAATATCTCCAAAGTTAGGACTGTAACAGATCTCTAGTGGTCACATGATACAGCAGAACTCCATCCCTTTCATGTAGCTAACATTCAAAGTTTCTACTTGACCAAAAAATATTTTCCTTTATGTATTTCTGATACTCCTTCATCTGTTGAACACAGCAAAACAACCTTCCTTGGTGTTGTTTAACTTTCTGTCTCCTCTTCAGAGTCAGGAAGTTTGCAGAGGTGATGCTGAAGCTGAAAGTGAGCTAGGAAGGAAATGGGAATATTCTACAACAGGAATCTTCTGCAACAGGAATATTCTGCAACAGCCCTGCAAGTCCAGCCTTGTGTTCATCTAGAGCCATCCTGACCCCTGGCAGGGAGAATATCACACCTCCAACTCTGTGCATTGCTCCTTGCTCCTCTCTTCCCTCAAAGTTGTGTTGAATTTCCTGCATTTGAAGATACAACCCAAGCTTCATATCTTGTTTTGTGCACAGAACTTTGAAACTGGTAATTAAGCAGCCATTTAATTCGCAATGAGCAGTTTGTCTACCAGAGAAGACAAAGCAAGGAAGACTCGTTTGTTAATGACATTGTCTCACTGTTGGGGTTTTGTTGCTGTTTTGTTCTCTCATCCTTCTTAATAGGCAGCAAGGGAACTGAAACTAAGTTGTTCCTGGTGTGCAGGGAGTATTTGGGATAGGATCCACCGAAAGCTTTGCATTTTAATCTGACTCATGTTTGCAGGAGAGACCAAAGAAATTTCTGAGGCTCCATAATCTCCTCCATTGCTGCATATTTTGCCATACCATTTACATCTAGAGCATTTTCAGACCATCTGGAGCAAATCTGTGTGCAAGAGAAAAATGGAAAAAACTCCATGTTCCTTATGGAAATCTATTCCGTGAGCCCCTCCTCTGAGTGAGGCTCTCAGGTTTTCATCGTGTTTTTCTCAGGATGGATGGAACTCTGCTGCTTATGTAACAAAGCGTCGAGTTTGCCTTTTAGAATAAAAAGTAGGGTAACTAAGCAACAAAAATCGTCCTTGCCCTGAGCACAAATTGCTTTCTGATCGTTAGGATGCTAACACCAATACTTTCAAGGATTAAACACTGTGAGCAAGCAGCTTTCAGCCTTCTCATTCTCATTATGTTGTTTTCGTAATGCTCAGATGTTTTTCAATCCTTTTTTTCTTGTGCAGGAAGAAGCTACAGTCCAGCTCTTTACTCTTACCCACACAGCTTCCAACTAAATGCTGTTGTCTTGCCCAGGATCCTGGCTTGGTGTGTTTATCTGCACGTGTAAATCAGGATACAGGCTGAAGGCACTTTGGTTGAGTAGAAATTTATTCCATCAATTCAGATTTGTTGATACCATCCCAGTGTTAGCCTTTAAAAGCTTAACGTGGAGTTTTAAGCCAGGGTTTGCTGATGCCTCAACTGCTGCTTGGCCTGGTGGTCATCTCCAGACAGGGGCTTTTAATAAGCCAAGAACTCTCATAAAATTTCATGTGGTTATCCACACACAGAACACAGGACAGGGCAAGCCTTGGTTGGAAATACCACCTTGGAGCATTATGACACTTTCTTACATAGCAATGTATGCTCTATGTGATAAAGGAATTCAGTTTAAAGATACCATTAAGAAAAAAAATAGAGAGAATTTTGTAGTCAAATTTTGAACCACAGATTTTTAGGGATTTAAAATGGCAAAAGCGACTTTATCTACTGTGGAGGATGAAAATTTCCAGACTTATTTCAATGCAGACTTTTCAATTGTGAAGTAATTTCAATTTCTGTTCATGTAAACTAAGGTTTAAATAAGAAAGAGCAGTGGTGTGGCTGCAGAAGGCAACTGCAGGAATGGGGAGTCAACAAGGCCATGAGGAATTTTGACACAGCCCTTGTTTCCTCTGAGGAGGAAGAACATGGATGCAAAGTTTGGCAATGCTTTCTTTCCTTCCCTTCAGGACACGCTCTGTCAGCTGCGGGCTGTGACTGTGCCCCAGACAGAAATTTGGTGCTGTAAATACACTTGTACACCGATACTGAGAGCTTTGGGAAAGGAAACTGGCTCTTGATATGGAGGGAAGGTTGTCAGGTAAGTATACACTGGGAATCAGCACTGAAGAAATGAAAAAAACCAGGAATTCAGGAGAGGACAACCAAAAAACACTAAACAAAATGGGAGGATGTGCTTAGCAAAGAGTAGTCTGGCAAGTGGCCAGAGAGAAAGTGTTTGAAATGAAACATTGCACAGAGCAACAGGAGGCAGAGGTACCCAGCAGCACAAAGTTATCCACATTCCCAGTACCTGGGGGCTGGGGCAGAGGAGCTGAAGGATAAATGCCAGATGTGGAAGACCCTAAGTACAAGGAGCAGCAGCAGATCTGCTGCAGCAACACCACTGAGTGGTGAGCTGTGTCTGCAGACCCAAGGGACAGAGAGGGGTTTGGGGTTTGTATCCATGCAAGCTCGGGCAGGACTAAAATCACATCAAAGCTGGAGCAAAGAAAGAGGGTTTGCAGGAAAAGTTGTTCAGAGGATGAGATCCTGACCAATCTGTGCCATTTGCTGGGTTGCACTGACATTAAAGGGAGGAGGGAATGAGGAAGAGTTTAGAGCAGCAAAAACCCCATGTCTGGGACAGTGGGAGCAGGGCTGAGAGCAGAGGATGGGAGGAGGATGACGGACAATGGGAGGTGAGCTGGGTGTAGAGGAGAGAGGGATTTACTGTCCCACTGCATCCGGTAGTTTTGGGGTTTACAACTCCCTTCCTTTCAATTTGTGCTCTTCATATGGCACATGGCACATGTGGCTGTTCTGACAAAAGCACTCTCACTGTACCCTTCTGTCTGACAGGAGCTGCAGAACCTCGCTGTGCAGGGACAGCTCAAGATCTTGGGAGAAATAACAAGAAATGGGATTTGACTTATCAGGATGGAAGCAAATAGTTGCATTTACCTGCATTACTACATCAATGCTCTGCTGAATTTTCAGTACTCTGTGTTTTAAAATTGACATCTTTATCAGTTCTGAATGAGCCCATGCAAAGCCATTAGAGGTTATTAAAGTACAATTTCCCAAACTACCAGGAAGATGGCAAAATAACAATCCAGGGCATGATCATGCTTCAGCTTCTTGGTGCCTCAGTGAAAATGGGAACCTGTTCCTCCTCCCAGGGATCCAGAATTCTTTAATTAGTACTTTAGGTGCAGAGTGATTTGGGTAGGCTTGTTATGCAATTACAAAAGTATGAATTTAGCATTAACGTTGCCCCTGGAACTTTCCTGTTTTCCCTGAGTTTTTCTTGCCACCCTTTTACTGTACTCTGGCTGCACTGTGCTGAATTCCACAGCTGAGCTCAGTGTCCTGTGTTGTGCTGCTGAAGAACAACTCGAGATCTCTTGCTTTGCTTTTCATTAAGAAATTGATTGCTTTACTGAGACTAAGAGAAAAACATTATTTTAGCAGCCTAAGATACATCCACAGTTCTCGAGTTTAAATAAAAGGCATTTCATTTGGTGTTTCCTTATGGCAAGGCCTCCATAATTCTTTTCAGTTTCATAAATTCATTGTGTAGGGATGTGAGGGAAGCACAGACGAGAACCTTTATCACAGCTCTCAAGAATTTTCCCTTTCCCTCTCAGGAATGAGTATTTCTGAGGGCTTTCCCTCGCCGAGAGCTCATCCACACAGTGCATATTTTCTCAGAGTAAACTGAATTACTTTCAAATGCAGCATGGGATGGAGATATTGGGAAGCTTTTGTGGCTGTGTTTCCCGAGCTCAGCAGAGACCTGAGCCTTTGTGGGGAGCGGCTCCTCTGGGCTGTGTGGGATGGGAGTACCCAGTGCCTTTGCAGATACAGCAGAGACAGATGATATTTCTAATTCCTCTGCAGTCACCCTGTGCTCCTGTCACTGTCTCTGAAGAAGGAAGGGACGGGACTGTGCTGATTTGTCAATGATTTTGTAAGCCCAAACTTCCCCAGGCTGTCTTTAATGTGCAATTTTCCCGCGTGCAGCTTCTCCTCGGCTGTTGGTGTTTGCAGAGTTACACCAGCACATTATGGATTTTTAGAGTATTTCCTCTTTCATTCACTTCTTCTAAATAAACTTTACGTGTTAGACCCTTGCTGAGAGGAAAACTGCCACAAAACAGATTGGGAGTGCAACTGGTAGATACAGTAGATACGGAATAGGATTTAATGGAAATTAAATATTTACAGAAGCTGATAGCTCCACAGATTTCTCTGCACAGTCCTGGGGACAGAAATCCTCTCCTGGCTGGCCTGGCCCCAGCAGAGTGCTCGGGGCACAGGGGGAGTTTCCCTGAGCTAAGTGAGATTAGGGATGTGTGTTTAAGTGCTTTGCTGGACTTCAGCCCTGCAAACACTCTGCTTTCACTTCCATTCCCTTCTTAGTGTTTATTTTTATGTAAGGATCTGAATCTTCACAGGTTCATTGCCTCAGATGGTGACACCAGTGAGAGACAATATCAATCTGTAAGTATCAATCAATACCTACAAATTGAAATGAAGGCTGGGGTTTTTTTTTATTTAATAAATATTTAACAACTGCCCTTAAGAATCACTAAGCCTCTTCCATCTGTAATAAATTACCTCCAAAAGCAAATTTACTTTTGGGTTATTGGGAACCAGTGTGTTCTCTTCTTGTGTTTTATGGAGGAAAAAAAAAAAATTTGAACGTTTACCTGAGTCCCTTTCAACCAGCTGAGTCCATGGAGCTCTGTCAAGGGGAAATTAGTTCTGGGACGAGCTGTTTTATTTAAAAGATTGCTTGTGAGACAAAAGTTGTGAGATGTAAGTGAAGTCTCTGTCCATGCTTGGATGCCACTATAAAATAAAGTTTATTTATTAGGCCCCTTGGTGAAGACAGTAAATAAAAATACTGGTTAATACTAGGTCATTCTCTGTGAAAGCCTAATTGGATCAGAATAATTAACTTTAGTGAAACTACCATCAAATTAATAATTTATTTCAAGCAATGACCAAAATATGAATTAATAATTTACACAATTAATTGAAATGCTGAAAATTTTAGTTCTATTTTTAAAAAAGCAACACCACCACCAATAAACATCCAACCAGGAGTATGAAAATCAGCGTGTTACCAAAAAGATCAGATATTTAAATAAGCTCATGACACAGTTCGCAGGACAACATTTACAGTTACGAAACCTTGAAGATGAAGATAAACAACAAATTAATATAAAATCCTTTTAGTGAGACCAAACAGATGCATGGCAGTAAATGCCTGTTTTTGCTTCTCTCAGATAAACTCACAGGAACTTTTCCTGCACTCAAAATGGGGGAATTCCCCCACCGGAATCCACCCAGGATGGTTTTGCCTTAAAGCTGGCATTGGGTGCTTTGTGCTTGGTTCTCTGGCAAGGATAAACTCTTTCAAAAGTTCCAAGCTCTCCTCAGAGTTTATTTGTAATAAATAATTCTTTGTTTAGAGATGAGGAGCCGTGTGTGGCACTGCAGTGACAAAGCAGCTGCTGGCCCTGGGTCTGTGTCACTTCCCTGGGCTGGACACAGAGCTCAGCCCAGGAATTCAGGAATGAATTTAGGGAACGGAGCCCGCCTGCCCCTCCCTATTCCCAGGCAGGATTTCTGGCACACTTTGTTTGATCTGCAGCATCTGAGAAGGGAAACACTCGGCAGGTTTTGGGTTGGGTGGTTCAGGGTTTTGGTTTTTGGTTTTGTGGGGTTTCAGAGGGAGTTTGAAATTTAAAGAATCTTTTTTTTTTTTATGCTTAAACAAGTTTAAATATACTTTTCCCCCCTTTACTTACATCCATGTTACTGGGACCTACTTTTGCATATTCATTAAATTGAACAGTCTGAGTGTCCATAACTCCCTGGGGGTTTTTTCCCCGGCAGTAATTGAAAAACTTTCAAGCTGTTTTACATCTAGACTTAATTCCACAAATTTCCAGGGGAGCAAAGCCTTCTTTAATCACTTAGGTCCTGGAGAAATACTTTATACTTGCTTTAGACCACCTATGTTAAAATGAGTTTATTCAATGCAGCAGCCATAGCAGAGTTCTAACAGGGCAGCCACAAAAAGAGGGTGAAATAATAATGCAATTTGGGCAGAATTTCTGCCAGGGGAGTTCTAAGAAGCTGTGAAAGGAGAGAAATAATCTCTTTGGGAGTAAACTGATGGATGGGGGGAAGAGTGACTGCAGAGGCCACAATGTTTTATGTTTTGATGGACAGAATGGTGATAGATAAACCAGGTTTGTCTAAAAGGAGGCAGGTTGTGCAGAAGTCAGACGTGTTATATTAGGGACCAGAGATCTTTGGTGGGTGATGATTTATTTATTTATTGTACCCATTTCTGACTATCCTGAGTTGAAGGATGCTCTCAGATAAGCATCAGCACTGAAGCTCTCTTTGAACCAAAGCTAAAATATAAAACAAAAAAGCAGTAACAACGTAAGAACTCAGCGTCAGCCTGGATGGTTTCTTGTGTCTAAAACGAAGTTGCTGCCTGGTTTGCTGAATTCAGTCTGCCTTCTCTACACTCACCTCTTGCAGCAGCAGAGTTGAAAAATAATGCTAAAATTTTTAAAGTCTTGTGACCTTGTCTCACTTGTTTTCTCAGCAGTGAAAGGATGCAGTGTGTGTGCAGGTCTGCTCAGCTGTGATTGCAAAACTTCCCATTTGTATTACTAACGCTTAAAATAAATTGGTTTAAATCATCCTCAGGTAAGTGAATTAAGAAAAAAACCTGTAGGATAAAACTGCATTTAAGCCCTGAGCATGGATTGCTTTCATTAAACATGCAATTAAAATTGTCAGCTCTCTTTTTTTGATTGGGGAGGATCATTTCTACAGCCATAAAATATTGAAAATAGAGATGGGATAGAAGTTAACAGGAGATTTGTTGCAAAGGTGGTTTTTAATGTTTCAATACTTGTTTACTCATTTGTTATGAAAAGAAAAATTGAAATAAAAAGCTCTGAAAGGGTAGAATCAACCTGGCGCGAAAGAATACAGCAACTTGAAATAATTGAAACAATGTTTTCTGAAAGATAAAACGATAATATGAAAATGAACTGCAAAGTATTTTATTATATTAAAAATCTCCTATTATTTAAAATCATGTCTGTGAACTTTTCCCCAGGAGGATTGCATACCACAAGTGAATTCTACTTTACAAGATCTGATTGAAGTCACAATGCTTTGTTTTGAGGGACTTTTTTGTTTGGTGTTAGATGCATCCAACAGAAATAATAACAGCATTTAGTTATTTGGGACCTATTGTGGAAGACAGTGAAGGCAATGACTGACTGAAAACAATCTTAAAAGAAGATTTTACTTTAAGGTTGATGCCTTTCCCTGGTGTTAAAATGAAGAGCCAAGCACGGTTAGAGGGTAAAAAGGGTTTTTCCCTGGGTATTTATGGCAGCCCCTCAGGTGCAGCCCAGCCAGGGGCAGTGCCCCAGAGCACACGGAATGCCACCCACGGGCACTCGGGATCACATCCTGGGCCTCACAAATGAGCACATCCAGCAAAGATTCCCCGGGGAGAGGCTCCAGGGAACCCCCGGCCCAGGAACCTTCCCCTGGCTGGGATTTATNCTGGCTTAACAAATATTAGGTGTAAGAATGTGGGCTAGGAGCACTGAGAATATAGAAAAAGTATAGAAAAGGGGTATAAAAGAAAAGGCAAAAAAATCATCATGGCAGAAAGGTTGCAGCGATGCCAGCTCCTGACCCGCTGGGAAGGCTGGTGGGGAGAGGTTTCCCCCTCTCATCCATCGAGGCTGTGTTTGTCTGAGATGACTGCAGCATGCATGGCTTTTAATCAAATTAACGTTGTCCAAAGCAATCTGACTGCTGCATTTTCAGCAGAACTCCTTCCCGCAGGGTGCACCGTCACTGCTGGGCGCTGCACTGGAAGCCTCTCACCACTCGCGGTTCTCTGACCCTGCCTGTGCATTATTTACGTGTGTCTGTGCAAACCCACTGTCACCCGAAGGAACTCCCACATGAAATTCCATGAACCCGCCCGAAAACGAGAGCCAAAGGCACGGAAGATGGGTTTCACCGCACTTTCGCTGCCCAGCCCTCCGGCTGCGGGGCGGTGCGGGGCAGGCCAGGCCCCAGCAGGGCCGGGCCGTGTCGCTGTCCCCGCGGCCCCGGAGCAGGCTCGGCTCTGAGCTCCTGCTCCTTCATCCATCCCAGCCAGCGGCTCACTGCACTGCAACCGCGGGCATCCCCTTCCCATCACCCAGCAGCTCATTAGTTACGGCAGAGTCATTGTTGTTGGCATCTTAAAATACCCCACCGGGTCCTTCAGACTTCCTTTGTGAAATATTAGGATTTTCCTTTCAGCCAAATCTCTTCCGTTTAAATCAGCTTAATATGCCCATGAAATCCCCCTGGCTCTCTCAATAACGTTATTTCTAATAATATTCTTTTTTTTTCTGCTGGTTTTGTAACAGCTGGCAGGGTGTGTGTTTGCAGCCCCAAACCTTGTCTGAAGGAAGATGTCTACAACATCAGAGGATGAAGATAAAGAGCCCTGGAACCTTGTAGAACTTTCCAGGCTGCCTTCAGACTGAGATTTGCTAATGGAATATATTGCCAGAAATAGAAAAAGGTTTTCAGCAGGACTGGTAGGTTAAGAGCAGACATTGGGGTGTTTGGACCAAGTGTAGCAGTGAGTTTCCTATGGAAACTAAAAAGTGCCTTTTTACCCTCTTCTTGATTTCAGTGTGAAAATAATTCTTTGAACTTAAGTTGAACTTACTTTGTTCCCATTTTTCCTGGTTGTTGGGTGTATGAAAACTGATTTTCTTATAAAATTCATCTTTTCATCGTGACTTATCCTTGTTTGTGACAAGGTTATCCCCAGTCTGTTTGACGAGTTTATTGTGCTGGTATCTGCAGGCTGTAATTAAAGAGGTTTCAGAACTAATCACTTTTCCAGATGTTTTGCTTTTTAGTGCTAACACACAAAGCCAGCACAGGGGAGCAAGGAAGGTGCAGGGCAGACAGAGCAGCAGATCTGAGTGGATCACACAAATTGTATTGTCCAGTATATTTCTGCAGCACCTCAGAAATGTTCTGCTTTCAGATACATTCATCACTACCCAGTTCAATCAAACCCATCCTCAGGACGTGCTGCAGTTTGCAGGGACTGGATTTCAGGAGGTGCAGATTAATTACAGAAGATTCTGCTGCAACACTGAGGCTTTTGTTTTTGCTTTTTACCTGCCACTAAACCCCTGTGACTGGCCCAGAAATGTTCCCTGGGTCTGCATGTTTCTACCAAGAAAGTTTTGTTTCACTGTCTCTTAAATTCTCTTTAATTCCTATGGAACCATTGCCACAGGACCCACTCCTGCTTTCTTATTAATGAAGCAAATTGGAGCAGGTTTTGATGTGTTTCTTCCCTAAGTTATGCTGTCTGTCTGGAGAAAACTGCGAAGATTTCAGTTTAAATCCAACAAATTAGCATGTTTAAAGTACCAGTGAAAATTAAATAATCAGGAAAAAATGAGGCAAAAGTTCTAACAAAATATTCTGCTTTCCTTTTTTAAAATAGCCTGGCCTGTGAATGAGGGGCAGAAAGGGATGTATTATAAAGCTGCAGGGTTTTTTTCTGTGTATGTCTCCCCACATCCATTTACTTTAATAAATTAACTTTAAGCTATGTAAAATGATTATTTGAATGTAATTTTCCATTAAATCCTATCAATGTTTCTTCTGTTTTAGGCATGAAACAAGTGTGAAAGTACAGTGAAACTGAGGCAGGGTTTCTTAGGGTCATCCTGTCTTCAATGACCAAAGTTTTTCTGTTATTTCACTTGCTTTGGCTGCTGTAATTTAAAAAATAGTTCATTAGTTTTATAATTTTTTAAAAAATTGATCATTTTATACTTTATAATTTTAATTTTCTCCATTCCTCTGCTCATAATGTTGTCAGTCTGTAGAGGTAAACTAGAAACTGCAATAGCAGAATAGAGAGTTAAAGTGCAGACTGCTGGTCTTTATCCAATCTGTCATTAATTCTCTTGTTTGGAGGATTATTTTTATCTTTCAATGTGCATTTTGGCTATAATTTTTATTATAAATTCACTGAAAGTAAAGGTGGTTTTAAGTAAATCAGTTTTCCCTTGACAGCCAGCAAGCTTCTGCATGAAAACCTGTTTATTTGTGTGTTTGTTTTTCCCTCAGCCCCTTGTGTGAACAGGTATCCTGGGGAAACCAATTACTGAGGGCCACTTGGAGATGTTGTAAATTATAAAATCGATTGCAAGAATTATTTTTAATTACCTTAAGGTACTTGTGAATGTGTTTGTTTAAATATCCTAATTTTTTTTGAAGAGGAGACTTTGGATTATCAGTTTGATGACAACTTTTAGCTGCACTCCCTGTTTATTATCACACCTCAGCCAAGAATCACTTTTTGGACATTGTTTTGGCTCTCTGTGGCATTCTCCTTCCCTCTGTGCCAGGAACACAAAAGCTGTGATCAGACAGATAAGGATGGTTGTGAGTGAGTGGCACCAGGTGAAGGCAGTCTGGAAAACAAATCCATGAGGAATAACCCACAGCTGGAGGCAGGCACTCAATTGAGTGTTAATTTATTCCTTCCCTCATTTGTGAGTTGTCATGAAAGGACTGATGTTTGCTTTTCTCTTCCTGAAATATAAGTGTGTGAACCAAAAATTCAGTATGATCTTCCTGCTTCTGTGTTTAGGAAAACAAACCCAAAAAAAGCCATTTTCATACCAGTGGTGTGAACAAACCCGTCCTTTTACCAAGCAGCAGCACAAGGACTGAGCCACCTTGGTAAGAATTTCATTTTCTGACCAAGGCTTTAAATGGTTTACAAGGCAGCACAATTAATGTCAAATTACAAATGATGGTCTGCTAATGTTTTTGTGGATATGCTGGAAATTCCATCTATTTTGGCTGTGATATATTTGCTGCTCAGTAAAACAGAGCTGCAGCCTCGAGGTTTACACAAAACAGATGCCTGAAAATCCAAGCACTGATGCTGTTACACTGAAGGCAGCATTTAATAGCTGTGGAAAGCTCAGCCCAATTAACTGCATTAACCTGGAAAAGCTGTGTCCATTAATAACTCACCCTCATGGTATGGATCTCATCCTCAGGATCCAAAAAATCATTAGTGGTGCTAGCAGGGAATGTATTGTGGAAAAGTCTATTGAAATGAGGGAACATTTCTCTTTATAACCAGTCGATTTGGATTTTCTGAAAACTCCAGCCCGGTTATTGGCATTTTTCGATTATTCCCCTGTCTTGTAGGGCTGCAGGGGTCTCCCTGGCCTTCCCACCGGGCAGGATTTTCCTGGAATGAGGCAAAATTTTCCTGGATTCTGGGATACAGCGAGGGTGCACCTGTGTTCTGTCTCCCAGGGAACGCTGCTGCCTTAAACCACCCCAAAGCTGCCCAGGCTGTGCTCACCAGCTTCAGGGCACAAAATGGATGCCCCCACCTCTGTCCCAAATCTGAAAATCACTCACCTGACATAAAGAATGCCCTAAACACCCTCTGGGGTGTTTTAGGAAACGTTTTAGTCGTTTGTGTGGTAATTATTGACTGGATGCCCAACTTGCAGACGTTAATCTGTTCGTGCATCCCGCTGTGCTGCCTCTGGACCTACAGGACATTGTGTCGTGTCACACAGGCTGCCCCTGCAGGGTGGGTGCCTCTCCAAGTGTGAGATTCACCATATCACCCAAGAAACCTTGTCTTCTCCTTTTCAACCAGACTTTCATTCTTATGGAATCCAAAAACGTTGATAAAAATTTGTTATTTGACTTCATAAAGATTTGGTCAAGTGACAAAACGTGACTTTACACGGTAAGGTGGTGATATTTTTTAAGTCTTTACTTATCTTTTAAATCTTTTTTCCCCCAAGGGTGCTGGATTGTGCTGCAAGAAATACCAAGCAGTAATATCCCCATTTTAAGTGGGTGGATACAAAATCAAATATTCCACAGGGGAACAGTGACAGTGGGCAATGCTCACTCTGCTCCACTGCATTTCCTTTGCAAGTAAGATTAATATCAATATTGCTTTTCTGTCACATTGTCCTTCCCTCCCTCCCCCCCAAAAAATACAGGAAAATCTTTGCAAAACTGTGATTCAAGTTCAATTAGCCTGGTGCTGCACTTTGTGTCTGTCTGTCAGCAGAGCACGCAGCAATTAAAAGAACAAAGGCAGAGGGATTTTGCTCACACACACATCTGTGTAGGTAGCTTTCTTCCCAAAGGCCCCACACCTCCTAATCCTCTTCACCCTGAGAGATGGTTTAAGATTTGCATTGTTTTCATCAGTGTTTGATGTGTAGCCCTGGAAGTGATTGGGGAATTCAGCAAAATGCAGCTTTTGGTGGCCTGGGAGAGCAGAGCAGAAACACTTCCCCGTGCTGTGCGCCAGGACACAAAGATCTGTTCCTCCCAGCTATTTGCTTTAGCAGGGCTGAGTTGTTTCACATCACAGAACTCTGAGCCCTGTTTGTGAGGCCCCTTGGTGAATTTGTCATCGCTCTGATAGGAGAGAGCTCCGTGGCTGGGAGATACTGCAGGGTTTGTGTGTTTAACCACGCTGAAAGTGCTCCAGATGTGCTACAGCTGCCTCGTGGGCTCCTTTCAGTGTTCGGAATGGTGCAGAACCACAGTGATGCAACCACCCAAAAGGTAAATGCAGGTGAAATAACAATCCACGGTCAGAGGCCCAGAGCTCTCACAAAACGTGAAGGAACCATGGAGAAACAGCTGTGAAAAACACAGATATTGGCTACTACTCCCAATAAATGACTAATCCATACTATAATACTATAGTAAC
Source organism: Daphoenositta chrysoptera (assembly GCA_013397915.1). Lineage (NCBI taxonomy): Eukaryota > Metazoa > Chordata > Aves > Passeriformes > Daphoenositta > Daphoenositta chrysoptera. Next base: position 177,602 of record VZRO01008027.1, on the reverse strand, counting down.
AATAATCTATCAAATCTGGGAAGCTTTCTGTGTGCTGCAGGCTGCTACCACTCAGGCCAGGTGACTCAGATGACCAAATTCATCATCCTATTTTCTCCTTTTTTTTTTTTCTTTTCTCCCCAAGGGCTACAGTCAGAGCTATTTGTGAGCCTTCAGACTCATTACTGCAGAAAACACAAGGCTCTGCTGCCTCATTAATGAACCGAGGGCTGAGAGAACACCCAGTGAAGGATTCCTGGAGCCAGAGACATCAGATGTAAGGGTTAATTTACTGCACAAACCCAGCCCTGACTGAAACTCTGACAGTGTGCAGCAAACCACTCTATTTTTGACTTAACCTTTCCTGCTCTGCAACTGTTAATCAGCTCTATTTTATGCACATGATAATAATGTTTATAGAGGTAACATTTATAAAGATATTCCTGAATGACCTTGGTGCTCACAATGCAAGATCGGTGGGTGCTGTTTTTAGTCCCATTCCTTGATGGTGCTGCCCTCCCCTCCTGGGTGAGGCTCGCTGATCTCTCTGCTTCCCACTGAGATGGGGCTGTTGCTCCAATAGAGTGACTCAGCTGAGCTGAATTGTTGACTCCTCTGCCTGAATCTGAATATTTTGCCTGTATATGGAACTAAAATACAGGATAGTCTGTAAAAATATACAGTCTCACAAGGAAATCCATATTAATGACACTCAAAGTTAGCTAATCACTTTCAAGTACTTGGCCAAATTCTGTGATGAATCAAGATTTCTTGCAAGGTGTAAGCCCCTGACTTTTCCTGTCACTCTCATTGCCTTATATTTACTATTCATAGTTATCCATGGATTTGGGTGTGTGAAGAAGCATCTTATGGAAAGCACCCTGAGCCCTTGACAGAAAGTTAAAATTGCTGTATATATAGGACAAAGAGTACATATAATTCTAGAAATAAAAATTTAGGCATTGAAATAAAAAATCTCCCTCAAAGCTTTCCTAGTTGGCAAAAGGGATGCTCCCTCACAGCCAGTTATCATTTAGGATTCCTGCTGAGGAGGAACCCCCCGTGTTTGCACAACCAGTGCCCTGTTAGCTGGAGAGACAGCAGCTGCTTCTGGAGGAGACACTTCTCCTATCCCAGTGTTCTCCTGGAAGAGCTCCTGCCAGCTGTCAAAATTATTTATTTTCTTATTTACTGGGGCAGGGTAATGAGTACAACTTGGGCATCTCTCCTGGTCCTAGCAGATGGCAGAGAGAGAGGCTCACCTTTGGAGTGATGCCCGTGTTTCTAGAACAGACAAAACACCAGTGAAATAAAATAAATGCATTTTGCATGAGTACTAAAACCTTGGTTTAGGGGTTCTTATCTCCAATTTCCCATCCCACGACATTTCACATTTTTCCTCCATGCTCTGCTTTGACTTTCACTCACAAGCCATGACTGTTAATCTGTGAAGGGGCAGGAAAAATTGAGGGTTTTTCATCCCAGAGCACTGCAAAGTGCTTTGTGTTCAGATCTAAATGTGTGAAAGGGAACAGCTGAGAAGGAATTACAGCCAAGCAAAGGTCAGTGACTGATTGTGGAAATCCCACACAGATAAGGTCTAGAGAGACCCATAACCTATTTTATTATTTTAAAAAGCTTTAATATTAACCCCTGTAAGCAGAAACAATGGAACTTGGTTTATGTATTTTATGCAGTAGTTTTGTTTTATTTCACACTGGAAATAACAGGAATAGCACTTCTGTAAAGGATGGGAAAGGTGATTGTTGCACAAGTTTTAAGAACTCTTGTAGCATTTCTGAGTGTCATATGCCAGAGATTACCTCTTGTTCTCTTTCAGATCTGTAAAAGAAACAGAATTAATCTCCAGACTCTAAAGTGGCTCTGAGGAATCAAGCACTTAAAGCACAATCACCCTTAGAGTAACTTAATGTATGACAAAATAGCTCCATCAGATCAAAACTCTGAAACATTCCAGATTTGCTGAGACATTCAAACCTTCCTAAGGACCTAAACCTGCTGCTTTGCCCTGCACCTGCATCTTTTAGCCCTATTGATCTCCAAGAGCATATTGGAAAGGAGATTTCTGTCCATTTTCCTTCAATCATAATCTCTGACTTAATATCTCTCACTTAATGAGACAGATAAAATTTAAAAACTGATGTGACTGTTTTAACAGTAATCACAGCACATTAGGAGCAACTGCTTCATGATTTCAGCCCCCAGCCTCATAGAAACTTGTCACTGTGGTGCACCACTCTTCACAACACCCAAATATCCTGGCAGATTGGTATCCATAGTTTGTGTAGCTGTCTCCAGATATTTTTAACTGGGAACATGGTGAAGGTCAGCTTTTAGGAAGCACTCAGCCTTGTGTTTAATGTCCAGCTGATTATTGGTTGGTTCTCCACCCAAGAGCAGAATGGAACACGTGCTTAAGGCTGTGCTGCGCTGCTGCTGAGGCTGTGATTAGTCCAGCACGCCTGGGCTGGAACCGAGGCCTTTCTCAATTGTCTGGGGAAATGAGGAGCCTCCGAAATTGTCTGTCCGCTGACCAGGGGCAGCCAGAGCAGCTGCAGTGCCCCAGAGGGTCCGGGCTGGTGGTGGCGTGGGCACAGGAGTGTTCCAGGGCACCGGTGAGGGCAGAGGGCTGCGCTCCCTGCAGAGCTCACTGCAGGAGAGTGTGAGCAGTGCTCAATTCCCTCAGCCAGCACTGGAGTTATTCTGCTCAACAACACGGAAATCACCTGCTAACAGCAAATAAATTGCCATTTATTGTGCGCTCCCTTGCACAGATTTAATCCAGGATTTAGCCCAAAGTTCTCAGCAGATGCTCAGCTCCAAGGCAAGAGGAGCGTCCCTCCTCTCACGGCCTTACTCTGGGTGTGTGTGAGGACATCCAGGTTTTAAATCTCTGCAAAGGAGAATCTGTGCAAATTCTGTGTATTTGTAGCAAGAGAAGAGGACCCTTTTTTGGCTCCTCATTGAAATCAGCTTCTCCAATTCGCATGACTCTAATGGGCAACAAACTCTTTCCCAGTAAATACACAATGCTAAACTTATTCTTTTTATTTTCAGATCACTTGCCCTCTTAATATTTTTTTGTTTGTTTCGTTTTGCTGGGCTAGAAGTTATTAGATTTTCCTTACATAACAACTGGATGATACTAAACTCACTACAAGCAGAAAAGTGGAAATAATTTTCTGAAGAACACCGTGAACAGAAATGTGACAACACCTGTGCAAAATGCTGAGGGAGATAATAACAGAGTATTTGGCAGCACTGCCAGAAGGGACACAAAAGAGACCTAACAGCTCTAAATGTGGGGCTGGCTGCTTTTAACTGCAGTGAAAAGACCAAATTCACCTGCAACTCTGTAATTCTTGTGGGTAAACAGCCACTCTCTGTGATTTTAAAATACTTTTTAGGCGTTATTAAGCTTTTAACTGCTTAAAAATGTCTAAAAATCTTTCAATAACTTTGTGTCCTCAATGTGGCACAAAGGTATCTGAGACATGAGATTTTGGGTTAGGAAGAAGTCTGGATGCATTTGAAGGACAGAAATCAAACCACGGGTTTAATATCAACTTTTGTCATCTTAATCATGGAATTAATAGTGAATTTCCCTTACCAGGAGTCCAAACTAATTGGTTTTCTGTTTCTAAACAATGACCTAGTCAGTGTTTGTGACTTCTGTCTTCTAGGAGATTATTTCTGACTGAAATATTGGCATCTTGTAATAATTTGAAAAAGAATAATTGGTTTTGAGGCCTGCACTGTTGTGAGTACTGAGTACTGAGGCAGAATGCAAATGACTAAAATTCTCTTCCATACTAAAGCCCTGAACTGTAAAGACTCACACAGGAAAGTCTGCTGTCCTGTGTTAGATTTGCCAGAAGTGCTGAATTATCCTTTGTTCCTTTCTTTCACAGGAACAGAATTTATAGATTCATATTTCCACGCTTTTCCTGGGAATCTCTGCTTCTCAACCTTGCAACTGAATTAAAGCCCTGCTATCAACATGTATTTGTCAGGAAATTGTAGATTCTGCTGTGTTCTTTGGTATTCCTTAGGAATGCAGCCTTCATGCTGTGAAAGTGAATTTCAGACTAGAGAGGTGCTTGTCAAAGGGGGTGTTCCAGACTTTGAGCTTCCACGTGCCCAGGGAGGGATGCCAGTGTTTTGTCAGCAGACAAAAAATCACAAAATTCCTATTTTGTTATAAAAGCAGAGAAATACAGTGACAGCTAAAGTGAACCAAGTAATCCTGAAGTAATTTTTAAAATATTTCTGAGTTTTCTGCTTGTTTTGACCTGGAGTTTATTTCAGCCCTTCAGCTTTGAGGCCATGGCAGCTGGAGGGGTGCTGGATGATTAATTTAGAATGCCATGGGGGACTTTTGCTTCATCTTGGCCTTTATTGGAGAACTTCATCAAATTCTGTTGTATTCCAAATTCTTCAAGAAAGTTTTGGGACAGGCCAGGCTGAAGCCATGGTTTACATAACTCAATAACTTGAGTAATTACTTTGCACCTCTTTGTCTCATTTTACTGCTCACTGGACTGAGGTGGGAGGTTTGGGTATTGCAGTATAGAAAACTACACAGTGCTTCAAAATTCTTTACAATAGTGAATTCTAGTTTTAAAATATTTGAAGGTGTGCTTGTTTACAAGCTGTTGCTTAATTGCCAACTTGTGCAATTAACCAAGAGAGCTGAAAGCATTTCTGTGCTTTCTCATGTGAGCAACAGAGAGAGCAGAATTGGAAATAAAACCAGAAGTCACATGAAGCTTTCTCAAAAGCCTTGAAAAATTGGTAATTCAAAACAGAACACCTGTGAAAGTACTCCAGCTTCTAGCACTAAGAAATCAGCTTCTGAGAAAACTCTACAGTCTCCTTTAAATTGAATAAACAGTGCAACAATACCCCAGGAAAATCACATATTTTCTACAATGGTTGGATAGGATTTGGTGGCCAAGAAAATATTATCATGGAACAGAGAATGTTAAGGGTTGGAAGGGACTTTAAATCCCATCCAGTGCCACCCCTGCCATGGCAGGGACACCTTCCACTGTCCCAGGCTGCTCCAGCCTGGCCTTGGGCACTGCCAGGGATCCGGGGGCAGCCACAGCTGCTCTGGGCACCCTGTGCCAGGGCCTGCCACCCTCACAGGGAACAATTCCTTCCCAATATCCAGTATTGTAGCTAAATTTTCTTTCAAAACCTAAAATTTTATGTAAGACCCATCAAGGACTGGCTATCCCACCTGTGTATCTCTTCCAGGCTTTTAGATATTGATCCTGAGGGAAATATTTGGAATACCTGTAATTATATCTGCAAATTTAAATGGAGAGTATCTGTACAACATACATGCAACAGTGTGTAAGATTTACATTGTTCATTTTACCTTTTACTTCGAAAGTAATTTTTTCTCTATTATTTCTTTCTGTTGACTTATTTTTTATGTCTTTTTTCAGAATTGCTCAGCATTCATTGACCATGGTGAGGTGGAAGGTAATTTTTAAATCCAACACACATTGCAGAGTACTGGCTTTTGCTTCATTTGAGGAAAAACTGAGTATAAAAACATAATTTCATAGTTCAGCTCTGTGCTGTCATCCCTTCAATTCCCTACGCATTTTGCATGTTACACTTATCAGGTTTTCACATATGTGGTATTCAAAATTAACTTGTGGTAACTGGAGCAGGCAATTAATTAGGTAAATGTGCATTCATCTTACTCATTTGATTAATCATTTTAAAAGAAAATTACGGTTTTATTGTGATGACCAAACTGGATTTAAATGTCATATTTGTTAGCTGCATTTCAGCTCAAATTGTGGTTTACAGTGCCTTATCCTTTTTTATGAGAAGCCAGTGCTGGGTTTGTTTTGCAGTACAGAACTGTGCTGCAGTTGATCTCACATTTATCCATTCAGTCAATTAGAATATGAGTCAGAATGGTAGGACACTTACACTCTAAATTTCATAATGTAAATAAAACATTTGCAAAAGAAAAATGTTAAAAACCCAGACCAAGCCACTTTTGTGCTGATTAAATTGATTATCTGTGATTTACCTGGCAGACTTCTTCATCTTCGGGGGATGTTTATAGATTGCTTAACCTCCTATTTGGAGGATGAAAATTGTATTTATTTATTGTGGGTTTTCTCAGGTTAGGAATACCTTCAGCTCTGACAGGCCAAGAACCCCAGGCTGTGTAAGCACAGAAGAGCAGCTGGGGTAACTCGAGCCCCAGCTCTGTTCTTTTTTGTCTCTCATCCCTTTCCTCTAGCACTTTTATAGTATTCCTGGGTATTTTTATTCTTTAGATATCAAAGTGAAGCCCTAAATGATACAACAAGCAGCAATACATTAAGTGGAGCCTACGAGGAATTTATATTTTTCTGCTTTATAGAAATCTGTTTGCTCTGCTGCCTTGGTCACATTCCAGGGTAACATTCATATATGGCTTCTTTTTGTTGCTCGGAACAGCTGCTCTTTGTTGCTTTTCATGATGGAGCCTCTCTTCCAGGCTGAGAAATGTCCAAGTTTTGTTGACAGGATTCTCCCTGGCACCTGCAGTTTGCAAACAGTTTGTTTAAAAAGATCTGTGTTTACTCCTCTGCAAAACGCTGAACGTGTCTCACTGGCTGGGGCTTCTGTACCAGTTCATTTGCTGATTTTTCTGTAATGCAGAGCATGGGCTGTAAGAGGAAAAAGTGCTCAGTGAAAGGAAAAGAAATAAATCAGCCGTTTGTGAGATCCAGAGTAAAATAAAGGCTGAGGTCTCAAACCCAAAAGAGTGCAAAAACAAGAAATGCAGCAGGTGATAGGGGCAGAGCAGATTTATTGTTGCATTCCTCCAGATGTACAACGCCATGAAACACCATTTATATAGATTTTAATACATGTATATTATCACATAAAGTTATGTATGACACATGCCTCTTCTTTATCTATCCAGTTTGTCAGTTCATATGTGTAATGGTTGTGTTTTTTAAAAAGAAATTGCATTTAAAATTAATTATTTAGACTTCTGTGGCTTGAGTTCTGAAATACTTGCAAGATTGCCTTCAACCTTTACAGAAGATTAGTTTGAGATAGGGCAGCAGGATTTGAGCTTTAAATACATGCTAAAAAGTGCTTGAAGTTCCTTTGTATTTGTATCAAGGTATTTAAAAAAATAAAATTTTAAAAAATGTTAACAATGATTAAAATACAGAATATACTGAACAAAAAAACCCAGGTAATTCCTTAGCAGGAAATGGGAAGGTAACTGTTACTGCTATCATAACTTCAGGTTTTGGAAGGGACAGAATTTTATCACCTGTAGTTATTTATCTGACCTGTGGTGATCACTCGCACGGGTTGTCACCTGCCTGTTTCTGTTGCAGGTTGTTCTCGTGTCACACACAGAATTTGTTCTGAACTCCCTCTCACATCTCAGCAGGAATTATTCATCAGACTACAAAACCCTCTTCTGCAGCATGAATTCATCCCTGTTCAAAGCTTGCAAAGGTGACAGTCTGGTCTGGGATGAATTATGATTTATGAAATAAATTGTCGCGGGGTTTCCAGATAAGGTTTAATGGAGGGCTGAGCACAGGGTGGATAATGCAGCACAGGTTCTGCTGTTGTTCCTCCGGGAGCACGGCCATCACTCAGGAAATGACCGCCTGAGAAGGACCCAAATCTGGCTGATTGTGCTGGCTGACGCTGCTCATCAGCCAGAGCAGAGGGGCGGGGGAGGCTGGGGCTGGCCCCGGGTGCCCTGGGGCAGGAGGGACAGGCCCTCCCTGCTGGGGCTCGGCTGCCACCTCTGCAGAGAGATGGCTCGGCTGCACCTCGGCCACCGTGGCCGGCCAGGAGCGAGGGAGAGCAGAAACAGAAAGCTGACATGATTTTGCTTCAGGGACATTGTCCCAGCAGGAGCTCCGGGAGGATCCACTGGAGTGGCTGATGGAACTCGCTGGAAGTGAGCGCCTTAGGATGCTTCATCCTTCCTGTTCTTCTCCTCTCGGTTTGTCAGCACAACTAATCCCCACTAACTTGATCTCTTTCACTTTGATTTCAATGGTAGGAAACAAAACTGGATTTCAGATTGCTGTTGTTGTCTCTGCTTTGATATTGAGGCTTTCTGTCATTTAGCATACCAGAAATTCAGTATTCTCACTTCCTATCAAGACATAATTGTGTTCAATTACCTCACAAATGTGCTGTGAGGGCTTTGAGAATCACAAAAAGTAGACTGGACAAAAAAAGTGCCGTTAGTTCTTTTGCAGGCACAGGTTTATGTGCTACTAATCCCTGTAATATCTACTGATACTCTTTCAACAGAGTTTTCCATCACAGCAAAAACAGTGCTACACAGACAGCTCTGCATTTTGGGTTGTTCTGCACTAGAAACCAAGTTTTTGATACTTACAAGTTCAGCTGCCAGTTGCCTTGGTGCAGTTTTGGATTTAAGGTTGCTACAATACTCTACAAAATGTTTAAAAACCCCTCCGACTCTGACATTTGAGGATGATGGATATTTTTGAAGACTTTTGTCAGCACAGCAGTGAAAATGTAAAGAGGGAAATTAAATACAAACCAACAATCAAACTCCACAAATAAAACCCTGAGAAGTTGCTCATAGGGAAGAGTCAATGCATTCAAAGTGAGTGAAGTGTGTAAATTGGGAAATGCCATCTATTCTACACAGCCATGACATCTTGAGAGTGCACAGGGTGGATGCACAAGGCTCCTGGTACTCACCCAAGCACCGAAGAGTTTAAGAAACCATAGTGGGCAACTGTTTTGAAGAGTCTGATAGCCATGGTTCCAACCAGAGTCTGTCCTTATAACCTGAAAGTAAATGTTGAGACTGTACAAAGAAGTACCATGGACAGAAACCAGATTTCATCAATAAGAAAACAAGTTTTCCACAGAAATATGTAAACAGGGCTAGGTTTTGTATCACTGACATCTGAGCAGCAGAAGCGCTCTGCTTAACCTCTTTCTTCGATTTTGTTGTACAGCAATGGGAGCTGACACTCAGATTGCTCCCCGCAGTTCTGTTTGCCACGTGCCCCTTGTGGCCACACAACGAGCGCAGCTGACACTGCAGGTAGTGTCAGCCCTGTGGAAGAAACCTGGCAAATCTGTTACTGTGCCCGGGAAAATGGAACACAGCTCATCCTGCCGTGGGGAATTTGGCTCTGAGTGAGCCAAATCACCCGGGAATGCTGTCAGGACAATGAGCAGCTCCTGAGTCTGCACAGGAAGCATTGTGTCCAAAGAGGGGGTGTTTTTATACAATCACGCCTCAGTCTAGAATGGGAATATTTCACAACTATTAAAATATAATTTTTCTGTATCAGACTTGTCAGGAGTGTTTTCGGTAATCTCTTTATAGGGACGATGAAACTGTTTCTATCATATAAAAATTCATATTTTGAAAAGTATAAGCAGTCATTTCTTTTCTTTTACTTTGCCTTCTGTTTAGCTGAGAAGGAAGGGAGGATTGATGACAGCTATTGAAGCAAGGCAGAATGAACCAATTCCTCGGTCCTGTGAGTTCTGTCATGGTTGCATGTGTGTATCAGTGGAAATGCTCCATTTGCACTTGCCCTGCTGAGCTGCAGCGTTCTACCTCTGTCAGCGACCTGCTTCCTGTGCTGTAGCTGCTCCAGCTCGCATCACTGCAGACAAGCTTTTCAGAAATACGAACAGCCCCAAGATATCTCAACACTACTGAGAGGAAACCATTCTCTCTAGATCCTACTAGACCTAAGTTTATCCAGATTTAACTGCAGGCTCACAACTTCTCTGGCAGCGGGGGCCACAGAGTGCTGAGGTGAGAGGAACACCCCGATTGCAGGTGTAGCTCAGGGTGGTTCCTCTTGTTTGCATTTTCTGTGCCCTACATGCAACAAGCAGCACCTGTATGGGGCCCACACCACGGCTGGGCAGAGGCAGCATTTCCCCTCAGTGTGTCCATGGTGCTTAAAATAAAACCATTGCCTGCCAGCCCTGGTCTTTTATTCGGTTTTGTCATTCCACAGCACACGAATGTTTCCAAATTCAGCCCTTCCTTACGGAATTCGGCACAGTTCTACCTTCCAATGTGTAAACTTTAAACTGTGGAAGTGTTGGTACCAGGGATTTTATTAAAAGTCTAACTTGAAAAGAAGTTGTTGCATGAATTTGCTGCGTTTGTTATTAGAGCACCTGTTACTCTCAATGTGGCCTGTAAGGATCAGCAGCAAAATGAGTTGTGATTGTGTGTACCTTGGATAAAAGGATAAGGGCTGAGTTATGTGTTTTATGTTACACATAGTGATTATCCCAAAACTCAGGGGAAAGAGAATTCAAATCACTTTTAAAGAAAGCCTAGCCAAAAAAGCACCCATAATTCTCATGACAACACAGAATTGCTCGGAGATACACAGCACTCCCCCTTCATCAAACTGCTTCCTGACACAACCAGCGTGGGGATTCTGCTGGAACAGAGGATTCATTAATATTTCGGGGGATGCAAGGCGGCAGTGCCTGTTCCTGCTCCCAGCCACCGCTTCGGGCCGGAGTTGCTGTCGCTCCCTCTCACGCTGCAGTGCCGGGAGCCGCGGGGATGCTCGGGCGGGAGCTGTCCCGGGGATGCTCGGGCGGGAGCTGTCCCGGGGATGCTCGGCCTGGAGCTGTCCCGGGAATGCTCGGGCGGGAGCTGTCCCGGGGATGCTCGGCCTGGAGCTGTCCCGGGGATGCTC
>VZRO01008027.1:147185-165493 GCA_013397915.1 Daphoenositta chrysoptera | reverse complement strand
GCTCACCTGGGGCGGGGGGCGCGCCCGGGGCCGGGCAGAGCCCCCGCAGCCCGCCCGGCTGAGGGGCTGCAGCGCAGCCTCGGCCACTGCAAGATGGAGCAAAACCACCCAGCGAGCCCCGGAGCGCCCGACCAGCCGTGAAATCTGCTTTCCATCGCAACACTAAATAAAACATGTTTACCGCCCCGACCAAGCATATCCTGTGTTGTCTGGCGAAATAAAGAACTCGTGTGTAGGGGCAGGTTGGATCTCGGTGTCCTGGGCACGGATTTCTGTGCGGAACTGCGGGTGCTTGGAGCGTTCCGTGCGTTAATTCGTGTTTACGAGCCGGTTTGTTTTCACGCAGCTCCCGCTGCTGCTGTGTCTCGGGTGAAGGTCCTTCAGGATGCCGGGCACCAGCCCTCGCTTCTGCCGTAGCTCCGGGAATTCTGCTGCCCTAGGGTTCATTAGCTCGGCAGGGCTTATTCGGGCTGCGTGTTTGGCTTTTAATGCTACCATTAGAAATGCGGGGTTTACCAAGCGTGGGACTTGGCCGCCAGCGCGGTTCCGCCGTGCCTGGCTGGTACCAGCAGCAGAGGTCATGGCTGTTCCAGACCTGTTTACCACGGCCGGCTCGGGTGGATGCTGTGCTCTAGAGCGAGGACATATTCCTATCAATCCCTCGCTAACTTGTTTCCCTGTGTGTTTGCACACCAAGCTGAGAATCGCCTCATTCGCTGTTGCTAATTACAGTGCAGGAGGTCTTAGCAGCGCCTTAAAATAATACAGAGTAAAACAAGTCTGTTTTTGTAGCGCTGAGATCACCCAGTAATGGATTGTGGGTTTAGGGTTTTATTCCCGGCGTCTCAGATTTATAGCCTCACTGTCTGGATGGACTCGTGCACTGCTGTGATCTGATCCAATTTGCTTTCAAATGGTACTTTAATAAAATACTTGAAAATGTAAGCCTTTAACTACAGCAGGTATGTTATTTATGTTAAGATAACATTACCTGTTACATTTCCCATGCTTTTTCTTCTGTCTGGTTTTGTGGTTGGTGGTGTGGGGAGGGGAGCGGATGGTTTGGTTTGGGGTTTTTTTTCTTTTTTTTTTTTTTTTTCCTTTTTGAAAAAAACAAGGTGGTTGTATCTGCCAGACTGAGGCAGCCTCTGTACCTACGTCATGGAGATGCATCCATGGACACTGCTCCCTGCCTTGCAGAAACATCTATTTATTTAATATTCTGTAGTGCACAGCTCTCTGCCCGATACATTCAATAACTGCAGATGTTCGTAAGGTTTGTTTCTGGGAGATTTTTCTGTGCTTGCTGAAGCCACTCTGGTGGCCACACATGGTTTTACATATGTGGTTTTACATACATGGTTTTACATACTTGATAAATGCACCCCAAATTAACACAATCTGTTGATAGGGGCAAAGCTTTTAAAGACCTCCTTGGGGAATTCCTCCAAGAGCACTCCAGGTAGGAGCCTCACAAATCTACACAAGGTTACTCACGCCTGCTTGCTTTTGCCTTTTTTTTTTTTTTCCTCATAGTATGTGACATGGATACGTAGTAGTTCTAGAAAAAACAGTTTGTTATTGTTGCACTGGCTCTTTCCTCTCCCAGAAATCAGTCATTTTGTAACTGAACATTTTAAAATATATTCTGAAAAAGGATCTCTCTGACCCCCGTGGGTCCCTTCCAACTCCAGATATGTGTACATTCTGATAAGTCATGCAGAAGGGTTTGTTCCATACCTTGGGAAGTACGGGTGTCCATGAGGGCATGCATTGATCTGCATGGGCTGAAATGGAATACGGATCGTGATTTGGGAAAGGAAAAGAGAGGTTGGGACGGGCAGCAGGTGAGTGCCAGGGGTGTGCTGGGCACCCCCGGCTGCCCTGGGCTGTGCTGCAAGGGGAGCTTTGCAGAGCTGTCAGGTGATGCTCCGAGCAAACCCTGTCCATACCGGGAGGAGCAGCTCCACACCATCCCCGAGAGCCCCCCAGAATCCTCCCCGCTGATGGGCACTCATCCTGAGAGAAGGAGCCGCGTTTGTTTTTGTCATGTTCTGAGTTGCACTGCGTTTGTTTTAGATTGAGGATGTGTGTTTTGCTTGTGGGCTGCAGTTTCAATAGAAATCAAAGGATTTTGGTCTGGATCACACTGAAATCCTGCTGGTTCAGTATCCTCTCTTCAGCAAGGGTCAGAGGAAGCACAAACACCTTCTCCTGTCAGCAAAGGATATTCCCTCTTACCCCTGGCATCAAGGGACATCTTATTTCCAATAAAATTTATTTCTGTGAAATAAACTGACTCATAGTCCAAGTCTAAGACTTAGTGACCCAACATTGCTGCTGTTGCTCATGGAATCACTTGGGACATTCTACCTAGAACCAAATCCCAGTTGTTGCTTGCATTTTATAGTCTTGATCTCAGTTACATATTTCGTCAATTTCTTGCCCTAAGAGGTTTGTCCTATTGCAATTTTTGAAATTCTACATTTCAATTCCTTTACTTTTATGGCCTGGGACAGGATAAAAAAAATTGGAGTATTGGCTTATCTATACTAATTTGTGCATTTTTAACCATTTTCCTCATTTCTTAAGGGAAGAGAAAATGCAGTTGTTGTGCCAAACCATCCTCCTTTCTCAATCCAAGGTGTGTTAGAGCTGTAAAGGATAATTCTCTTCCTAGAGGTTCTTTGGAAACTTGCAACCACATTTAGTGGTTGGGCTTCTCCTAAAGGCAGGCCTGCAAAGGAAGCTGAATCCAAGACTTCCCACCAGCCTTGGTGGCAAGTGAAGGGACAGATTGAAATAGGCTAAAATCTGTAGTCAATAAATCCATGGCAAGCAGTCTTTGCTGGTTCTGGTTCTCATGGGAGACTTTCTCTTGGTCACTCTGTACATAAATGACCCTCCGGTCCACAGGTGGAAGCAAATAGCCACCAACCATTTCCAGCAATTCCCTTAGCAACTCCCTGTCATTCCAGAACAGCCCCGTGAGGAAGAGGTGACCTGCAGTGCAAACCCTTCCATGGACCAGTGCTAGCAGTTTATATAAATTGATATAAAGGCACTGGAAAAGCTGGTTTTATTTCCAGGCCTGTTCTTTGTGCACTTGAATGGGATGTCCTTTTCATCTGCAGCTGCGTATTGAGCAGACATTTTCAATATCTTGGTCTCCAGAACCCTGTGATGAGTTCACACATCTGGTGGATGGGTTTTAAGATGCAGCGGGAACGTGTCTGATGCACAGATGCTCCATGGATCTGCTGGGGAGGGGAGAGCTTCAAGAACTGCTTGTTAGGTTTAATGATGATTGGATGGGAGATTTCAATGGGTTTTTTTACAGCTTTGATGATCTTTGTTGATATTTTACAAATGGAGGAAGCTAAGAAGTGAAATAATTTGCTCAAGGTCATCCAAGCGACTACTGGCAGAGCTAAATTAAAACTAGACAGCTTGCTTCAACTTCTCTTTTAATTCTGCATCAAGTGTCCAAAATTTCCAGCTAGATAAGTTTATTTTAAAAATGTGTTTAATTTCCTCAGGAAATAACCATTTTGTTCTGTACACAAAAAGTCCTGAATATTCAGTGCTGAACAAGCAGTTGATGAGAGGCCACACATCGGTGGCAAGGGGCCAAGACGCTGTGTATAGATTATTATCTTTATTAAAAGCTTATGTATAAGATTCAGAAAGCTGTTCCAATATTGAAAACTAATCATCACTTAGTGTGTCTTGTCCTTTAAAGCTTGAATATCAGACTTGTTGGCAGCAGCAATGAAACTATAAAAAGGACGAAGTCGGGAAATTTTGTTCTTGTATTTTTTTAAGCACAAATCTGGTTATAAGTATCAGTACCTTTTTTTTTTCACAGACAATTACGCATTTCACTTCATGTTTACTGCCTGAGTGGTTACTCAGCTTGTGACAGGCTCCAAAGATAAACCCCACATGGCTGGGACAAATGCTGTATGAAGAGCAAACTTTCTGGTTTAAAATTACCGAGTCATTTATGGGCCAACATTGCTCATCAGAAATATTTTTAATATGAACACGATTGTTGTAGTGCAGAAAAGCACTCATTTATGACACAAAAATTTCATGAAGTGAGCAGCATGAGTTTCTTTTGTTTGTTTTTTGGTTTGTTTTTTGGTTTTTAGGTTTTTTTTTCATTCACTAGAAGATGGAAACCAGTTTCAATTAAAACTCTGTGTGCTGTTGTTTTTTGTAACTACCAAACTTGCATGAACACACCACAATGAAAATTTGCCTGCAGTTTTTCTGTTCATTAGGGATGGTTCAATTGTGCATAACTAATTAGTAGTTCCTAACTCCAGTTGGCCTACAATTCTGGTGTATTTAGTTGTAACATGTTGATTTAGTAGCTGCAGCTTTCATTTCATTCACTGTAAGCCTTCAGTGAGCGAGTTTTCCAAATTTAGAAGACGTCACTTGATTTTAATAATGCATAAATGAGGGCAACTGCTCTGCCAGAGCACTCTCCTGTCCTTTGGGATGAGTCTGGAGGAGGAAAATGTCCTTGCAGCCTCCTGGCATGGCACAGCTCACTGCTACCAGCATAAAATCCAGAGCCAGATGGGAGCTGGGGAGGGAAACCCAGGGTGTGACAAATGTGGAGCTGGTGGTTGGCAGAGGGAGGGGATGGAAGGGATTCCTCGGCACTGGGACTGAAGGTGGGACGTGTTCAGAGGCAAATCCAGCAGTGTTGTAGAGGAGGGAGGTTTTTAAAGGGTCTCAGCTCCCAAGACTTGGATCCAAATGACCAAATGTGGAGTGTGACGAAAAGACAATCTTAACAATATGTATATGTTACATGGGAATAAAACACACACTAAGTTACTTTTATTAATTTGAAGTGCCTCTTGCAAGAAGAAACTCTTGACATTAAAGGTAAATAACCTTGCCTTTGGTGTAACACTGTCATATTTCAGGGAGGGGATGGGTTCCTTAAAACCTCTGAAACCGAGCAGGAGCGACAAAAGTTTTGCTTTGGTTTCTCTCTAATTTTTGCTTCATATGAAAATGTCCCATTTCAAAACCATCTTTGTGAGACATTTCAGTCTAACTGCAGCTGAGCCTTTGGACTGGGTTCCCAGCCCCCCAAAAAGGAGCTGTCAAGCAGCTTTTGCACGAGGCCGGTGTGTGCTCAGACAGCTTCTTCCAGCCAGGAAATTAGATCAGCCCTGCTTCCCAGCAGCCCTTCACTCCCAGCTCCGCATTAAGGGCTCTCTGCCTCTGCACTCCAAACAACAGCACGATTAGAGGAGGGATGCAGGCACAAACAGCACGGCTTTGCAGGCTGGGAGGGCGCACAGGAAACCACGGGGGTCTCTGCAGAGTTCCTCCTGAGCTCTGTCCCCTCAGCCACCACAGGAGGAGTGAACTGCACCTTCTGAGGGGCGAAGTTCAGCTCATGGGGCCTTGACACTGCTTCTTTGTCCATTTTTAAATATCGAGCCCACGCTGGGCAAGGGCTGGGGAAGCAGCTGAGCTAACTGAAGTGTGTGACGTGATAAATCTGAATTTGTAGCATACAGCAACCTCACCCAAGTTGTGTTCCGTGTCTGCTCTCCCAACAGCCAGCTGGTGCTGCCCCAGACAATGTGTGTGCTGGTATTTTAAGATGATCTAAGAAAGAAAATTGCTGATTTTTTTCTGTTTATCTGCAGTTCTGTCATGTTGTCATGTCTTGGCTATGTTGGTATAAATAGCAAAACACAGCTTGTGAGAGAGATTACCTTTGTGACTAGATATAAAATGAAAACCAAATCTCTCAGTGGAAAACACTTTCTTCTCCATGCTCTGTGTGTTGCTCTACCTAAACAAGATAATATTAGATGGCTCTAATGTTATTTTAGGCAGCTGAGTGTAAATGAGATGCTGGCCACAAATTTGGACAGATTCTTCCTGGTGTCACCCCTATCCCACCCCTGTTCCCTATGCTCAGGATCCAAGTGATTTTTTTCTTTTCTCCTTATCTTGAAGAGACAATAGAAATGCCTTTGAAGCCTAATGAAAGCTATAGCAACATGTTGAGTTGAATGGGTAATATTAGAGAAAAAAGTTTGCCAATGTTTTCTTCTAAAGTTTGCCTTAGGAGAAAGGAAATGGAAAAATTGGCAAGGAAATAATGAATTTTAGGGAGGTCCATTTCAATGTAATGAGACTGAAGTGAGAGATAAAAGGAATAACAAATTGCTTGGTAGACTATAGAACCAAGTACAGTAAGAAATTCTACCTACAACCTATTCAGGATTTGATAATGGCTTGCCAGTAGCAAATTGCAACCTGTTGAAATAGGAAAGGCATGGAACAAAAGGTATTAAAAACTATAATATTGGATGTCCTATTGTTCATCTTGCAAAAGTGTATAGAGGACTTTGTGTTTTAAATGGAGGGGGTTTGCCATTCTGTAAACACTGCAGGACACTGGAAAAGCCATTCTTGCTGGAGGCATGTTTATGCGAAATATTCCCACAAGATGTTCTAAAACTGGTGACTTCGTTTTATGCAGTTTTGGTACCCAGTTCCTAACAGCACCATGTGAGTGACCCCCAGAAATATCATATCCAGTATCACATAATTATATCCCATTAGGAATGCTTTAAACTACAGAAATCTCTTTTAATACCACTGAAATAGACTGATGTGGGAGGGGTTTATACATTTATAGATAAAGTACACTGCAATCTGCGTTTAAAGGTGTGATAAGACTTTAGTGAAAATATGTTTGAGTTTAAACTTGTGTTTGAGGAAGGGAGTAACAAATGCAGGCAGTCAGGTTTGGGTACAGAACCTCCACAGAAGGCATTTGGACCTGGTTGGCTGAACACAGCAGCAAAGGGTAATTACAGGCAGGTGGAAAATTTGTCAAGAATGGAAAGGAGTAAATTGGCAGAGAAAGCAATGTTGTAGACGACAAAAAGTAAAGGCATGAATGATGAAGTAAAATGGTACCTGCAGTAATGACACAGCTTCCAAAGATGAGGCAGCTTGCCTTGTGGAGTGACAAAAATGTGCAGTGAGGTGATAAAACTTCACCGACACGGCGGGTGGGAGGGCAGCCCCGGACCTGGGTCGGGAATGAACACTGCTTGCTTGGTTGCACTGCTGCTTGTGCTAATTAAACAGCTTTATCTGTGCCCACTCAAACCGGCCCTCTCAGAGAGAGCTCGGTGCTCCAGGCTGGCAAGGACAGGTGTTCAAGGCAGCACGAGCTGCGGGCTGCTTCGGGCTTGGGCAAAAAGTGCCAAGATTTCATCCATTCCCCATCCCCACAGGTGTGTCCCTCCCTGGCTGGCACACAAACGTGAATAAACAGATTCCTAACAAACAGCTGCTGGCTGAGGCCAAATCCTTCTTTATCCTTTGCTAAAGTGACAGAAGTGTTTAATTCAGGACTCTGGATGTGAAATCCAAGGAGGCTGTCCCTGGTTTCCCTGCAGACCCGGGGTGTCTCGGGCAGTGCAGGGCTCTGAAAGCCCCGAGCCTCAGCTCCAGCTGCTCCAGGGAATGCTGAGGGCTGTGTGGGCTCCGAGGGTCCTGCCTGCCCACCCCCTCCCCTGCTCCAGGGAACGCTGCGGGCTGTGTGGGCTCCGAGGGTCCTGCCTGCCCATCCCATCCCCTGCTCCAGGGAATGCTGAGGGCTGTGTGGGCTCCGGGGGTCCTGCCCATCCCATCCCCTGCTCCAGGGAATGCTGAGGGCTGTGTGGGCTCCGGGGGTCCTGCCCATCCCATCCCCTGCTCCAAGGCTGCCAGGGCTCAGCTGCTCGCTCCTTTTGGAACTCAGATGTGGGTGGGATTCCTTTAATTCATGGATTGCTCCAGGTCTGGGTGTTCACAGCTCCGTGCCTGACCTCAGGTTTGTTCTGTCTGACCTCATTTCTTCTTTATTCCTTCTGATTTCTTACTAATAAAACTGATTATAATTCCACTGAAACAGCCCAGATTTAGGGGATTAAACTCCAGTATGAGATCAGTCACAGTCTTTTAAGTCTTCTGTTTGTTGAGGGAAATCAGGATGCTTCCAGAGAGGAAGATTCAGCATTATTTCACTACCTCTCAGTTTGCTTCAGTGGTTTCTTCTGCAGTGAAGACCATTTCCAATGAAAGCTTTCTATGTATACACACACTTCAATATTGAGGAAGTTTTAAAAGATGTTAAAGGTTTCTATATTAATATTAGAAAACAACCGTGAGAGATTTGTGACTGTGGAAGTGTGATTTTTTGAAAAGGTTTAATGATAAAACATGATAAATACATCCAGTTCCACTGAGAGGCAATATGGTTACACAGCGTGCTGTGACTGCAGAACCCGTTTTACTTAAGAGTTGTTGTCTCGGCCGTGTACTGTTCAAGGTAAATAAAAATCCTAGGGATACTTTTAATTAGGAAAAATTACTTATGAAGCCTTTGTCTTTGAACAGATAACCCAAATGAATTTTCCTGAGTCTCGTGTGGCTGTTCCATACAATATATATCAATAAATGACGAGAGTGTTTGTGATAGGCCTTTTAAAATGTGTTTGTGTGTATGTAGTCGTGTACATCTGTATGTAGAAGGAGTTTTTTAGAGAAGAAAATGCAGGGATTTTCACTGATGGATTTGTCCAGATAGAAAATAGTTCATGGCTGTAGATTTCTTGCTATTGGGTTGCTCTGGAATGAAAGGAGGTTCTTCCATGGTGCCAGTGAAAAGTCACTCAGCTGTTTGGAAGACAGGTCTCATGAGATCCATTGTGTGGGTTGAAATGCAATGGGATTTAGAGATTCAGGATTTGTGTCAGGCTGTTCTCTGCCTAAATTCTTTCAGTTGGACCCATGTTCTAGGATCTTTGTTCAGATCAATTTTCTCACTAAGGAAGAAATGTCTGGTGTGAACCAGCAGCAATTTAATGTACACAAGGGTAAGATTAACTTCCTTGGCAATAGCAACACGAGAGGAGTCAAGAGAGACACTGAGATAAAGCATAATTAGTGTGCATGAAGGTTTACATTATTTCTGCTAAAATCCCTTCCACTGGGTTGGTCTTTGCTCGTGGAAGGCGTGGGTGGCAGCAGGCTGCAGCTCTGCCCTTGCCAGGCTGGTGAGGGTCTCACAGCTGGGCTTTTCTCTTAAGTCTTGCAGTTGTTTTCTTCTTTCATTTGCTGGAAGGCTTTTCCAAAAAGCCGGGCAGCTAATGAAGCTTTGGGGTTACTGCTTGGTGGGTTTCTTTGTTGGTTTGGGGTTTTTTTGCTGAGTATTGTGACCCATTATAAACACCCCTTCCAGCTCCCCGGGAAGGGCTGGGCTGTGCATTGGTGACAAATCAGCTCCTAAGTGGCCTTTGGAGTAAAATACAGCTGCAGGGTGAAAGGAGGTGGCAGAGTGGGATTGTTATTGTCCCAGTCCCTCGGTGATAATGTCCAGGTGCTTCAGGAACGGCTCCCTGCAAGGCTTTCAGTGTAGAATAAACACACCAGGTGCTGTTATCCTGAAATCCAGGCTCTGTGTGACTTTATAATTTAAATCTCTATTCTCTGATTTGCTGGGCTTGTTACTGGGCTGATGGAGGCTTTCCCCTGAATGTTTGTTAGTCACTTCTTATTTGGCTGATCTAGAACAGTGCGTTTGTGGTGCCTTCTGTTGGAACAGAATCCCAGTACTGGTTTCAGCCTTTTGAAAAGCTCGTGGCGAACTGCTCTGTCTGTCTGTCTGTCTGTCAAGATGGGATGAAGACTTTGGGCATGTAACTCTTTAGCAAACACTACTGCAAGGTTTAAAGAACATTACTTCATTTCAAGGCTTGTTTCAGTTTGTGAATTTTCAGCTGAGTGTTTGAAAGGAAGCAAACCTAACTGGTATCAAGAAAACATTTATTTTTGAGGGATGAACAATAATTCTAAAGGTCACTCCTGTGTTTCTTTAATTAGTCTGTGTTTTAGAGTAGTTTTTTTGATAGATGACCGAAATGTTTTAGATCTAGACTCTGGACTCCTCAAGATAAGAACAGAATATTTTCAGTTTGAGGACTTTAGCAAGTAACTTTCATGTTGGGAAACAGGATTATGCGTAATACATAAATCACAGTTAATGATGTTAATCAGCAAAAGCAGCTTGTTGTAAAGCATCAAAGTCCCCATCTCTGCTGCACCAGGGCTGGAGTGGTGCGCTGCTGATCTCATTAACACACACAACTAATTTCATTTGGGGCAAGAAGCAGCTTAATCTGCACATGTGTGAAGGTGTGTGCACATCTCTGTCTGTCTGCAGTAAACCAGGACCATTTTCCTGAAAGAGCTGTCCGAGGCATAAAATTATTCTGCATAATGAGGACAAATTCTTCAGTTTTGTCTGAAAAATTGCCTGAAAACTCGGGGTAAAAACCTGTGACTGTAGGACCAGTAGCAGTTCTGTAAATCTGTAAATGGAAAATAAATTTATTAGAAACAGCTCTGATCAGATAGTTAAAATTATAAATATTCAATCATCCTTAATACCCTCTCAAAAATATTTCTGTTTAGATTTCAGTGCACAGGGCCTGCCTGAGTAGATTCTTTTATTGTATTCAAATGGAATAAGGTTTTTCCTGTCCAAACTCCAATTAAACTGATGCACAGTTACTGCCTTTTACAATTCTCTTTGTCAGCTGTCCCCACTAATACTGCTGCATGTTCTGAGGTCAGTGTGCAGTCACTTAACCATGTTAAAACAAAATAGAGCAGACTTCAAGAACTATGTAAAAGTTGAAATTTTTATTTAGAAAGGATATTTCAGAACTTGCTTTTGCTTAAATCAACCATTGCAGAAACCTTTTGGAAAGGGTGCAGAAGAAAAATGCACCTATCTGTGTTTTTTATGTCGCTGTCTTTTTTTATTACCAACTTCTAATCCGGCCCTTTATGTTGAAACCAAAATGGAACATTTAGGGTGAAATTCCTGTGAAGGGTTGGAAGTGGCAGTGAAAGAGATAAAACGGTGATTGGGCATGTTCTGTTCACAGTTCCTGTGTTTATTTACTCTTGTATTGTTTCCACATGAGCAGTGGAGTATCTTCATGGGAGAGCAAGATGTGTTGGAGAAATAATGCGCTGTGGTTAGTCATGACATTTTTACTTGCTGTTCCTTTTTACGAGAGCTGTTTCAAGCTGCTTCTTGGGGATTAGTTGATTTTTCTGAGAAGTTGATTCCTGACTTTAGTCTGTCACCCTTCATTTCAAAAGAGGCAAAAGTTATGACATTAAATTAATATGACAAAAATGGTGATACTCTGCTCATAAATTTCTAGCTTAAGCTGTAAACTGATGGAAATACATCCTCAAAAACAGGAATTCTGAGGCTTTTCCAAGCAAATAAAAGTAGTCAGTGGAGTGCAGCTCCCGCACAGCTCTGTGACCAGGAGAGCTGCATTCCATGATCATTGTGACATTTATTCCTGTTCCCTTTCTCACGAGCCATTAACAACCACCTGGGGGGTCTGGTACCCTTCAAAACCATCCCTGGAGGGTGGGAGAGCCACAATCCACCGGGAATTGTCAGCTGGGAAATTCTCTTCCTGTTCACTTTCTGTTTTCCTGGAGTCCTCTCAAGGAAAAGTTGGAAGATAATGGAAAATTTAGACTTTTACACCAAGAATTCACCACAGAATTAAAAGTGACATAATTCTTATTGTGCAGCTCAAAAGGTTGCAAAAAATTCTTGCCATTATTCAAACACATTTTCTCAGAGGGACCTGCCTGGTTTCTGCATGAAGTATCGTTGTAGCTAATGCAGGCATTGTTAAAAAATCCCCTCTCCAGTGCTTTGGTGGGATAAATATGGGTTTATCTAGTGCCTTTTTCACTTGGAGAAATTGTACTTCCATTTACAGTGGCAGCATCTCTTTGGAGAGAAAAACAAATCAAATGATTGGGACTTGCAATCCTCCTGCGGCTCAGCTGTTGAGAGATCACCTTGCTGGAATTTCTTTGTGCTGGGATAATGGGGATCATTCTCCTGTTTCTGTAGCCTTCCAAGAGCCTGTTATGAACAGCACGATTAAATGCAAATGATGGTTCCACCAAAAAGGCACAAGGCCCTGGAAGTTGGGTACTGGAAATTGGCTGTTCCTCTGCTCACCTCGCTCCCTCAGCTCTGTTGGATATGGGAGTTTGTAGCAGAGCCAAGTTTTCCCTCATCCACATTTCTGGGAGTTTCGTTTTCGCTTTCCTCTCCTCATCCCTTCCCCTCTCCCATTCTTGTGTTTATTCCTTTGGTCATTCAGCTCTCACTGATTAGAAATACTCAGCTTGTAAAGGGCACATGGGCTGGAAGAAACTGCCCTTGCTCAAGCTGTAATAATGGATTTGAAAATCCTCATGACTGGTTATTGATATACTCAATTCATCACTGATACACTGAATTACATTCAGTACCTGAACAGATTATTGTTTTGCCATACATTTAAATTACGGGATCAAATGCATTTAGGTTGTCATAATTCAAAGTTCTTTCCTTGTGCTCTTGCTGTCTGTGTGAAATTAACTTTTCTTCTTGCTGTCTGTATGAAATTAACTTTTCCTCTTGCTATTCCTCTTTAACAGAATTTATTAAAGATAGAATACCAGCGCTCCTAATTCATTAGAATATTTATTTGTAAGTATCCATTATCACCACGCATTCATGTTCCTCTTTATCCCAATATCTACTCCTTCCTTAAAGCCCAAATGACTCGCCAGATTCCCTGTGATGATCTTGGTGTTTAAAAAAAATCAAACTAAGGCAAGATGTGTGTAGTACTTAAATTTAGATACTGGTTCACGTGTACTAACAACATCTTGTGGTTTCAATAGCAAAGCAGACTTTGGCTGCAATTTAGTCCCTGTAACTGGAAAGCACAATTCAGAAATAAATCCCTGTAATATCCGATATTCCAAACTGCTTTTTGGTGAATTACAAGTACACCGGAGGAATACTGAAACCACATTTTCCTAGGGAAGTGTTTGAAATATGCATCAACTTCTTCCAATTTCTCGTGCCCTTTCTCGTACACATTTTTAGCATTGCAGCAGTTCAGCTTTTGAGAAGACAGATTGAGCAAGCCCTGAATATTTTGAATATATTGCAGGATGCTCCTGGAGAAGGAACATCCATTAATAATCTCAAATTTTTCATCTGACTCCGGATTGTGATTAAAGACAGAATCATATGGAAGAAGTTACAGCACTCATAAGCAACTGCTTACATTTTGCTGTTAAGGCCAAGAATTATTGGAGAAGCAAATCCTCATGGCAGACTGGGGAATGCAGGGAAAATCACATTCACCTTGTCAAGGTTGGCAGGGCTTTCCTGAACCTGTGATTTGTCACTGGGGTTTGCCTGAATCATGGGGCACAGTGTTACAAATTGCAAAATAAATCAGGAGGAGGATGAAACTGAGAATTGGACAGCTTTGAGTTAAAGCTTCAGTTCTGCAAGGATGGGCAGAGTCGGGACAGAAGATAATTTGGCTCTTGGTCAGGTATTGATCCAGAAAATTACTTAAAAACACTGCAAATTATTTGTAATCAGTACAGGAATTGCACACAAACCCATATTTGCCTTTTTTGGTTTTTAGTTTTCTTACAAGTCAGGAGTGCTCTTGGTGACAAGATGTAGAGAACTCTCTAAATTTTAGATTTTTTTTTTTTCATTATTAAATTTAGCAGTAAGGAATTATCATGTGAGTGAGAAATTCCATCAAATGAAGCAAATGGACTTAAATCCTGGTCCAAGCTGTGCCCAATCCCCACCGTGCCACCAGCCCAGAGCTCTGAGCGCCACATCCAGTCATTCCTTGGACACCTTCAGGGTGCACCAAGATCAACTTTTGTAGCTTATTTTTGGTAGATGATGTGTTTGTGGAACATAGTGATGTTGTACAAAGCAGTGGAATTTAAAATAAACAAAAAGACTGCTTTTCCTGCATAGAATTATTATTTATCACTATTTCTCTGCTGCTTTTCAGACACATCCAGAATGACTAGCAAAACATATTTATCCCCACAGGCATCTAGCAAACGTAGAATTAAACACATAAATACTAACAGAGAGTTTTCAGTGAAGTAATTAGAAAGTGCCTTCAGTCTCGTGTTCCTTAGCTCAACCAGCTTGGAATGTTAAAGGTCTTTGTGTGGCAAAGAGCATATTTTGATCATCTGACTTTTACACATAAGTTTTTTTATGATTATGATATAATTCCTGCAGTTCTGAACCTTGCCTTTGGAATTTTTTTCCTTCACTTGGCTTATCATTTGGCAAACATTTCAGGAAAGGAGCCTTTGACCTCCTGACAGCTGATGGACAGCAAAGGCTAAACCTTGTCCATTGTAGCAAGCCATTGGAGCAGATTTGCCACATTTCTAAAGTAGAGGCTTTTCTCCAAAGGAATTGCATCATAAATTCAGAGTTTGGATCTGTCTCCTGAATTTCCAGGGCTGGTAAGGATTTTGTGATAAATATAAAATTGTGTGTGTTTGTCATGTATCAAACCCCACTGTGAGTACAGGAAAATACTTTGTAGTTTAAATACATACAGTTGTTTGGATAAATTAATGGGCATGGAAATTGACACTAATTTTTTATGACGCTGTATTTGATTTCATCCTCGGATTCCAGCAAAAGCCTGATCAGAGATGCTGGGGGGGAAAGGGGAGGGCGATGGCATTAACCACGGAGCAGGGATAAGGATGCGCTCGCACAAATTCCTCATTCAGACGTCAGAACGCTGGAGGTTCAGCCCTGAAAGGAAGAACCGCTCGTCACAGCGATGTCTGTGAGCTCGGAGAGAAAACCCCTGGCGGGGGGAGCGGCAGCGCCGTGACTCAGCTGCGGCTCCTTCCCCGCGGGGCCGGCGCGGCCGCGCTGCGCTGCGGGCGGAGCGGCTCCGGGGCTGCCGCTGCTGCTGCTGCTGCTGCTGCTGCTGCTGCTGCTGCTGCTGCTGCTGCTTCTGTTCCTTCTGCTGCTGCTTCTGCTGCTTCTGCTCCCGCCTCTGCTGCTGCTTCTTCTCCTGCTTCTGCTGCTTCTCATTCTGCTGCTGCTGCCGCTGCTGCCGTCGCCCACGCAGCGCCCCCGGTCCCCGCAGCCCTCCGGGAGCGCTCACACACGGGCGAGGCTTCACCCGCGGTGTACAAGATTATTGTGTCGCAGACAGCACCTTCCTAGAGTAAAGCAGACAGGCAGGAAGGTGGAAAAATATATGGAACAGCATAATCTTTAATGTGAGCACTGGGATATCTCCATCCTCTGTAAACACTGGGAGTTTATTGCATTTCCAGATGTGGCTGCGTTTTTCAGCAGGGGTTTATTATTTTTTTTTAATTCAGAAGAAATCGGTCGAATAAAGACTTATTTCTTTATGCTAAGATAGCTTACATTGTTGTAAAAGCTGTCAGGGGTTTTACTGAGACTGGTTTTCTTTAAAAGGCCCAAGATGGTGGGCACCTGACCCGCAGGAGGTGAAAAGTGGAGAGCGGAGGGAGGTCAGGGTTGCTTGTGTTTTTGGGGGCCCAGCAAAGGTTACACTGACCAGGCAGTGGAAGAGGAGAAACATCTATTTCCTGTATCCCATAGTGTGGCAGCTGTTAGTTCTTGTCGCATTGATCCCTGGCTTTCTGTTCTCCTCTGGGTTTGTTTTCAGGTTTAGAGCTCAGTTACACAAGAGTCCCGACATGGACAGAATGATAAAAACTGAAATTCTTTCCTGACTTCACGCACTGTTTGGAAGTCCTTGAGGATTTGTGTGTGTGCACTCATTCTGCTCCGTTTGGAGCCTTCCAGGGGGTCTGTTCCCATGGCACCCGTGTTAGAGCTTTGCCATGCACATCCAACCTTGCAAATCCTGTTCTTCCTAACCATCTTACCAGGTGGCCTTGTCCATGTGGATATCAATGGCTGAAGTCAAATGTCACTGACCAAATATATTAAAATTCAAACCAAACTCCAGCTCCAGCCCAAGTCCCAGTTTTCTGCATTACACCCCTGCAATGTGTCAGGTTGGTGCCGAGCAGCTTTTCTTTGTGCTCCTGTTTGAAGTTGCACCCATGCTCAGCTGACAAACTGAGATCACCTTTCCCAATTTACAAATTGTCTAAAAACCAATGAGTTGTTACTTTAATAAAATTCCCCTTCTCACCTCACTCACTGACACCTTTTTTAACTCTTAAAATGTTTTCCTTCGTTGAATACTGGTAAATTATGAGGCTAATTATAGTGGCTTGAACACTCCTTGGTGGTGTTGGCATTTTAAACCATGTTTTGTAGAGATCAGGCACACAGCAAGGATCTGAGGTTTCAAGAAGAAGTTACTCTGACAGGCTTTACAGTTATTTTAAAAGGTGCCAGTTGGGAAGACGTTTTGGGAAGTTTAGAATGCAATCCTGAAAGACTTAGGGGATTACAGCATTAGTTTATTTTCTGTACAAGTGTTTAAATGTTATCTGGCAAATTATTCTGGTTCTTTTTTCCTAAGCTCCTTTGGCAAACCAGCAGAACATTCCCCACGCTTCCAACCCTTTTCTAATGTAAACAATTCATCAGTTTTTTCTGAGCTCATTGTGGGACACTTTTCCCCAGTCAATTGCTCTCAGGAACTCTTTGGTGCAGCAAGATGCTTAACATGAAAGAATTGGCCAGGATATTTATGAGCAACTTGGATTCCAGATCAATTTTCAGTGGGAAATGATTTGGACGGGTTCTGCTGACTGGTGAGAGGAAGCTTTGGATTTCTTTGGGTCTGTTTTAGATAAACAAGTGGCAGCAGAGGGCTGGTTTGAGGGAATGTTTTATTGCAGCCAGGGAGATCAGGATTTTAGCTTCAGTTCTTGTCAATAATAGTGACAACAATGAAGTACAAGTCGCAGAAAGTTATTTTGGACTGAATAATCACAGATTTGTTTAGTTTCAGATCAGAAAGGCAGGCATTAAGAAGTTCCCTGTTGTTTACTTATTGAAAATCTTGAGAAGAACTTCTGTTCTTTCAATTGTATTTTCTTTGTATTGTTCTCAGATTGACAATTTTAAGGATTTTTCTTTTCCTTTTCCAAGTGGCATCCAGGTTTACGCTTTGGCAAGATTATCTTGCTGAGTAAACCAAGTTTTCTGCTCATTTTTTTGTGGAATAAACCAAGTTTTTTGCTCAAATTTTCATCGACCTTTATATTTTCAATGTCTATTTAAAATTCCAGGATTTTTTTCATTCTTTCCAAACTCTGCAGTGAGAGAAGTTTTGCTTGGCATGTCATCCACTGCACTGCACCTGTTCACGGTGTTCCAAAGCTTATTCTTGCATAATTGAGGTAAAGTCGTTAATGGCAAGCATTTTAAAAAGAGTATTTAAAATATATATAAATGTTTACTGTCTTCAAAATAAAGAATCTGCACTGTGGTGCAGAATAACAGGCTCTTCATATCTGAGTCAGGGGGGTTTCTTCATTATCTAACTTATTATAAATTCTTTATCTAAATTAACTTCCCAGAAGAAGGGAACAAAAACTTAGTAACAAAAATATGAAATATTTAAGCTTTGCTTGCTTTTTGCTCATAAATCTTGCAAAATCTTTGGAAATTTCTGCAGGTGTAGTGTGCAAACACAGCCTCTTGGTATTTTGTTTTTATTGCAATAAAATTCTGTGAATTAAGCCCTTCAGGTAATTCTGGAATGTATCTAATAGTGCCAGATAGTGACCTCAGAAGGCTCAAAGTGTCTGGGATGAACTACTCATCTACAAATTAGAGAAAATCTAATTTATTGGTGGAAATCACTTCAAATCCTGTGAGTAATGAAGACACCTTGTTGCATATTCTACTCTGATTATTTTATCTGTGTTCCTATGAAGAAGCCCTTCTACCCCAGCTGAGCCAATCCCCTCAACATCCCAGATGATGTTTGTCAGAGGGAAAAGCTGATCCCAGTAACCTCAGGAGAGCTGAGCCCCACCGGAGGCTTCAACCAGTGCTGAGAGTCACCAGATGGAGCTGCCCCAGGTGGGACACCCCGGCATTCCAGCTGCCAGGAAGGCAGAGGGATGTCAGGGAGGGCAGGAGGGGTTCATTGGTTTTATGCCATTGAAAAAGAGATTTATCTATAGCTGAATAATGTAATATAACGTAATAATATGATATAATGTGATATAATATAATAATATAATATTATGTAATGTAATATGATATCATATAATGTGATCTAGTATAATATAATTAATATAATATAACATGACGTAACATAATTTGATATAATGTAATATATAATACAATAGAAATAGAATAGAAATAGAATAGAAATAGAATATAGTATGAT